>WHYT01000260.1:24579-70842 GCA_009806455.1 Tetrax tetrax
TTTGATTTCGTATAGGATCAAGGGCTTGTCCACTAAAGACCGGTGAAATGCAGGATAAAATGGCAGTTCAGTGGCTCTGCATGCACAAGCCAGTGTAATTAATTATTTTCATTCATGCGTCTGATCCCCTTTTTTTGCTAACTCAGATTTTTATTATTACTATTATTCTGCTGTTATTTTTATCAGATTTTTTTAAATATAATATTCACATGCAAACAAACTTCCACTCAAGCTAGAACTAGAAATAAGTGAGTCTTTAAAGACCTCATGCTTCAAATGTGGAAATTCAAGTAAGAGCAAGCTCAGGACTGGAAGACTTACTTAATGCACAACACTTTTGTTAAGAGCTGAATCCCGTTGCTAAAGAGCACCTGCAAATCACAGGGAAACTTTTCTGAAGGCTCAGGACCGGGTATGAGACCACCTTTCCCAAAGAGCGCAGCTGGGACACAAGTAGCACAAGAGGGATGGCCACACACTAAGTGCTTCTGGAAATCACACCCTGCAGTGACCTTGAATACATTAGACAATCCTGTTTGGAGACTCTCGAGATCTCACTCATCCAAAGTTAGGAGAGAGCATGCATTCTTAATTTGATTATATTTAGGTATGCGTTGTATCCATTACGTTGACTGATTTCATTAGCTTGAAATGGCTGGCTAATAAACTTGCAGGACACCGCACCACAAGAGCTCCAATCCAATAAGTCTTTTGTATGAGGACGAGAAATATGCAACCTTCAAGAAATACTACAGGAATTTTTAAGGCAGTATCTGATAAAAATATTTTTCTACTTGACTTTCCCAGATTGTGAGTTTAAAAAGTGCAGTGTCCATCTTGCCTCACTTTTACACAGCATTGTCCTTTGCTCCTCACAAAGTAACTCCTGCATCAAACCGAACACTTCTGCCTGGCTAAGGCCTTGGCTTTGAGAAAAGTTTCAGGTTTGCTGTCAAATCTTTCAATGATGAAGAATCTGCTGTTCTAGTGGTGAAACTAATCTTTCTCAAAATAAATAAGATTTTGGGCTCACATTTGTCCAGGGGGCACTTTTCAGTCACACAATCTTACACAGAGAGGTCAAATAAATTAAGAAAAAATCACCTTGCTGCTTTTCAAAAGTCACTGCCCATACAGACGTTTCTACTAAATCACTTTGCAGTCTTCCGTTGAGTAAAACACTTGGAAGTTCTGACGACTCTCAAGTAAGACAGATTTCCTAGGCTTCAAATCACTTGGTGAGCTTTTTTCTGAACACTTTCCAATTTTCCAAGCTTTTTTCTCTGCCTTGTTGGTCTCTTTCCAAGACACGGTGGTTATCACTGGCCTGAAAATTCCTGCGACAGGTTAGGTTTCTATGGACCTAGATGGTCCAGGCACAGGTGCCAAGTTTCACTTAAAAGCATTCTCTAGAGCTAACCAGCCTGGACTTAGATATCTAAGTCTTGGTGGGTTTCAGGTAGCTTCCACAAAAGGCAAGAGGGGCAGCCACATGCACCAAAGACAAAGGAAGTTTCAGAGCAATCAAGGTTCTGTGGGTTCCCATTTTCCTCTCACTCTGTTTTCTACCTATTTGTTTTTATATCCATACATTGAAGACAGCCATTGTCATAGGATGGATTTCTGCAGCCGTAACTTGAGGCAAACTCTCTCCAAAAATGGATGTTTTTGGCATAGAAGACTGGCCTGGAATGTCTAGATCTAAACTAATTACACATCCGTCACAGACTTTCCGTCATCCCGCCAAAACCAGGATGCCTGTGTTTGGCTGAACCTTTCCACACAACCAAGGCATCTGTACATCCAGTTCCCTTTAAAATGCATGGGAAATAAATATCCAACATCACTATGTGGCTTTGAAAATCCCCCTGCAATCTCTAACCCTCACTCCCCATCTGTAAAACAGGAATAACAGCAATTCCTACCCCATATCTCCTTTATCAGTTTTGTCTATGCAGACCACAAGTTCTATGAGACATGAACTGGCTGCTACTAAATATAGGTACAATGTCTAGCACAGTATTTATTAGAGCCCCTAGGCACTACAGCTCCATAAATATCCATGTTGACTTTTTCCAGATTAAGAACACATCAATGGGAGCTTTGCTTGAGTAAGAACTGCAGGATCTGGCACTAGTGCTTTTAAACCCTAATAGGAATGAGAGAGTCTGAAGCCTCTTCCAGCCTCATTCACTGGTATCAATGTGTTTAATACCAAGTCAGCTGTTGTGACACAAAGGGTATGTTTCTCTTGGTGCTGTTTCTTGGAACTGAAGAGCCCTCCTGAAGTTTTCATTTTCTTTACTGAAAAGCCCTGCTATGGTAAATCATCAACTCACCAAATTTATAGGAGGCACAGCACTTGGTATGTCACGTCTCTGAGCCCAGCCTAATGATTCACTTACTTATGCTTTTGTTCCTTTGCTTTGTAGTTCTCTTGATTTCAGCAACTGTCTATCATTTTCATGTGGCTTGCTGGCTAGAATGCCCCCTACTATTCCAATAATCATTGCCCTGCTAGAGTGTTTATTACTGACTGAGCGGCTGCACAGACTGGTAAAATGACCTGAGCTGTATGAATTTTCCCCCAAGTCTCTGGGGCCTCACAATTCTTGAAAGAATGTAAAGGAGGAAAAAAAAAAAAAAAAAAAAGCAGCTTAGTTATGGGGAAAGGTCAAAGTCAAGTTTTTCTGCAATGGCAGATCTTTTCTTTGCCGGCTTCGGTGTGTCTGTTATTGAGCACTCACCACATCACCTTCAATATTCACAGAGCAGTAGTGAACTTGCCATGCGATCAGAACTGAGCCAGGTAACATTTGACAGCCTATTGTGCATCAAGAGACTCTTGCTTAAATTATATGTGCTCATCCTCTACAAAACATGCACCCTGGATAGGGTGCCAACATGCTAGTGACTGCCTGGTTGTTTGGGTTGTATTTGAATTGAGGTTTGTGGTAGGTGCACTGTAAAAAAACCCAAACAAACCACACATACACATACAAAAACCAGTGACCAATACAAGATAATACACAGATGTGTAAATAACTGTGGGAAGACTTCCAAAACACAGACTCTGTCTAACTTTTATCAGTGGTTTGTTTTCCCTCTGGCTAAGATTCTCAAAAGTGGGTGCCTAAATTTAGTCTCTCCTGGGTAAAAGCTTCAAAAGCATCTTAATAACACAGGACTCTAAATGCCTCATAGAACACTTCTTAAAGGCTCTGGAAAATCTCAGCCCTCCACCCACATCTTTAGCGATATGATTTTTAAATGCTCGGAGCTCACAGTAGCTGCTACTGCAGCCAAGGGCGAGGATTCTTCTGAGGAGCCTGAGGAAGTGGAGCATCCATCACACTTTGTCTCTTGGCCTGACACTTTCCAAAAAAAAAAAATCACACCTAATATGGATTTCCATGAAGAAAAAAAGGTTACACATTAGTCTAACCTTAAGCCTTAATTTTTAAAGTCCTTGAATCAGTTTCTATGTCATGGATGTCACACCCTGGCATTTATATTTACAAAACAGACCACAAGTCGTTTTGGGGAAGATTTCACAGCACTGTTATTCCCATATCCACAGCCCGTCATTGCTGTCAGATGTGGTAGCTCTAGGCAATAGGGGGTATAAAGGGCACCAAATAAACGAACACAAATTCTTCTGCCATGCAAATTTTATTAGAACTTTATGAGGGGACTGTAAAAGATTTCTGTGTTTAGGGGCTTCTTATGGAAAGAGGATTTTTTCCATAGTACTAAAACAAAAACAAAAACAAACTCCACCCTGGGAAGAAGGGCAGAAGGACTCCTGTCACAGCTAATTCAGAGTAAGCTGTTCCACACTTTTTATTCTACAAGAGCTCCCCAAGGAAAACATAGAGCAAAAGGCATTTTTTTTTCCTTCTAGGAGAATTTCACTTACTGAACAAGCTAGCCCATGGAGCAGAAATCAATGAGCAAAGGAATATCGAGACCTGGATATATTACATGTAACTCTAGGTATGTGGTGTGTCTAGCGGAGGAGGCTATATCTCTAGGTTCTGATTGCATCTGGGGGAGAACATCATCTCAAAAAGGCAATGCATCCCTTCCTGGAATAGATACTTCAGAAACAGAGGAGGAAGCGACCTTTGCCATTGTCTCGCTGTCTCTCCCATGAGGACAGAGGGAGACAGCTGAAGTAAACTCACGTCAAGGACTGGAAGGGACCAAAACAGCTGCAGAAACCCTGGCAGATGCCAAAGGAGAAGTATCTTCAGAAGCGTGCTTCAACCACGCTCCCAAATCACTGCTGGTGATGGGAATGGAAATTTTGCTGCTGAGGAAACCAAAGAGAAGCAGTAAAAAAGTCGAAGGCAAAAATTAAATCAATGCAAAACCTCTTCATTTCAGCTAGACCTAAGCAAGCATTTTACTCCCTGAATTTAGCGATTCTCTCGTTTCCATACGGGTCACCTACAGGTCATGGCTTCCTAATCTTATGTATCGATCTCATGTCTGAGCCATTTTCAGGATGGATCATATGTCTCTGCACTGTTTGCCAGCCATTTGTTATGATATCAAAATTAAAGCAATACCAGTCAACTTCACTGTACACAAGGTCACATAGTATATCATTTTTGGTCCCCAAATGAGGTTTCCTGATGAAAAAAAAAAAAATTCTTTATTCACATGGTGACATTTCTCCATGCAAGTAGTCTCTATTGTTAACATTTTCTGTTGCTATTAATATTATTGCCAGTAAGCTATTCACTGGGGAGCATGTACAATGAAGAAGAGGCACTTGAAGGTCAGAAGGAATCAATATTAATGAAAAGTAAACATACAAGTCAGGGAGGAATCACAAACCCAGCTTGAAGCTAATTTGGTTTTTTATTCCAACAAATATGCATGGTCGCTTTTGCATTGTATTCACAAAGTTCTTGTTTGGAAGTGTTGTTAGGAACTTTTGAACTCGCCTTCAGTTTCTAAGCCACTGTAGCGTCAGCCAAACATCTCTTGTTCACCAGGGCCCCAGTGCAGTCCTAATTCAAGAAAATGGCCAATTTTCCTTTGCTGTCAATAGGGGAGCTCCTAACGTCCAGTTTCCTAAGGATCCTAGAAAAGACACCAGCCACGTTACCTGCAGCCTCCATACAGAGTCATGAGCCTTTCTCCAGCTATCGTTCTGCTTGGATGTAGAGCATATCTTCCACGCCTTAATGTGCTACATGCTAAATATGGAACAACAATCAACATCTGTGGAAAGTTCATATTTGACATGTTTACACGAGCATTTATTCTCCTTTGTCTTCAAGCAACAACTACTACTTAATGTATTTGGTATGATTAATTGTGGGAATGTTGCTCATCCCAGCGTAGCATGACATCTCCAATTACATGACATCTTTCTCTCATTTGTAAGGGAAGAAATGATTTTTGTATCTTGACATGTTTATCATTGCGAGATTGAGCTAGTTATCTTATACGGGCCTGCTCCCTAGTTCTCAGGGTTGACAGATTATGGTGTCACATTAAAATCACATATGCCTTGTTATTGCAGCTGCATCTTGAAAGGAAAGCAAATAGAGGAATCTCCACCACAGTAGAGCTGTAAGATGATGTTTTGTTCAGTGAGCCAGTGGTTTGCAAGGTTGTTTTAGGCTATTATAATTTATACAGTTATTTGGTATTTGATTTTCCCAACATTTTTTTAAATCTTAACAGTGGAAAATTTAACACACATTTCCATAGTCCTGCATGAGCGTCCACTGATCAGAAACTTTCCTTGTAGGTGGAATTTGGCTCAATTAATTTGAGACATCTATTTAAAAGTCTTCTCTAAATTAAGCACTGAGCCTTAGTCACCAGTGACAGACAGATGCTTCTTGAGAGATGACTTATCCCACCTGGTTTCAACTGGAAGTTTAGAATAGGGAGTCTAGCACCCTTGCACAGGGATGCAGAGCAAAGCAAAAAAAAGAGAAGCTGTTGTTCCCTCACAAGGCTGTTATTACAACCCCATCAGGACTGCTCTACTCAGTAATGGTCATTCCAGGTGAGGGGTACATTACAGAGGAGACATCAAGGAGCAGGTAAACAATCAGATATGAGGAAAGTCTAAGGATTCAATATTTTTGCCCAATTTGTAGTGAAAAAAAAATGCATCTTTGTAGCTCTGCTTCAAAACTTACAATATTTTTGTCTTCAGGATTTTTCAAACACATTAATGCAAAGATGCATTCAAACATACCCTCAAAAGAGCTGTGAGATCCAGGCTAAAATTCTCATCCTGGTGGACTCCACAGAACTTTATACCAAGTTCAAGACACCATGCAGCATGAGAAAGTATTTTGAACCACATCTCTAGACTTCACGGTTTTGGGCGGCCAACTTAACTACTGAAGCACATGTGGTGGGGTTTAGCTGGGGCGCACATGTCAGAAGGACCTAGAAGCCCAGCTGCACAGTCATGAAAAGAGGGAAAAAACCTTGGTCGTTGGATGAACGAAGCATCCCTTTCACTGCCTTGCAGTAAGACCCCAGCCAGTATAGCTATTTGAAGCAAAGTGCTGCTTGACTGCCCTGGAGTTTGCAAACTAAGCAGGAGTATTCAAAGATCCACACGCAATTCATGCACTAATTAAAATCTGCCCAGCAGCTTGGATGGGAATCCAAAACTGTATTTGCTTCTGGAGTATAAAACTTAGCGTTTCAGAGAAAATTTAGGAATCTGAGATTTGGGAAGACACAGAAGAGGGTTTCTGGTGTCCTGATAAAGTTTCTGTTTGTTGTAGATGTTTTATTGTCTCTGAGTAGAAGGAGAAGCAATCCATTGCACAGACTTGTTCAGATCTACCACACTTTGAAAAACAATTCATTTCAGGAGATGCTTACAGACTAAGACAGAAACACGTGAAGGTTTCTTCTAGATGCACTTGAGCAGAAAAACAGCTCCACAAAGAAATCTAGGAGGCTAGCGTTCTCATTTGCAAGCACATGGGCATTTTCCCTCACCCTACTCATTCCACAGTTGCTTTTATTGGTAAAGCCAGAGCTACAGAGGGCAAGATCAAGTGAACATTCTGTTGAGTAATTGCTGAACTCCTCAGCCTCGAAATTTATATTCGGTACAGGCAGGGCAACAGGCTGAATGAAACTTCTTTCCACCTCTGCAAAGCATAATCTTCTGGAAACACTACCTTGTGTTTTTCATTATAGATATTGGTATGATAATTACTTGGTTATTGCTTGGTTATTAATACTTAATGCTTAGCTCTTGCAAACAGTTTGAGCTCTAGCACTGCAGCTTTATTTCTCTACTGTGGGAATGAGAGGAAAGAATTGGTAGTCCTACGGTTCAGAAAGTCGACCTGCATAAATTCTATCCCAGTATATAATTCTTCAGTAAACTACCCACGGGGTAGTTGAAGACCAAGTCTCTAATTTTTCATTAACCTGCACTTGCCACTGGTAAGTGTGAAGTTTCTTAAGTTGATGATATGTGTATAGACACAAAAATGCAAGACACACACACATATAGGACTAATACTCAAGGTAGCAGCAATACAGATAAGTTGTCTCTTACACAGCTTAAAATTAAGGGTTGTCATTAATGGACCCGGACAACTTCCTAAAAGGACTAACTAGTGCTTCAATTAGTTCTCTCTTTATCATATTTTTGTTTACCCATGCCCATAAGATCTCCAGCTGTGGTAAGCGGTTTTCCAATTAATAATGCATTTGAACTTAACACTCCATTTTTACTGAGTCAGCCATTTTTCCTCCTTGTTTCTTTAGCTGACTTACAGCATGTAATTTCCACATATTTCTCAGCAGCTGGAACCCACTCAATGTTGCCACTGTCCCTGGGCAAGGGCTGCCTGGTACCCACCGTGTCCTGTGTGGGAGCCATTGTGGCCCTCTCTCCACAGATGGAGAGGGACTGCCTTTGTAAACGCCTACCGCCACATGTGTGGTTTCTCTTGAAGTTTCATTGCCAGCCCCTTCCAGTCCTCCTCTTTCATGAAGGGTGGTTTTCTTTTTTCCTTTTGCAGTAATGACTCAGCTGTTTATTTTCCTCTTCCTGCTTCTTCTTTCAGTCTGTGAGCAAGCCTCTTCCACCCGCTGTGCAGTAAGAGGAAGGTGAGGGACTCTTCATTTTCTCTCATGCAAGTAGGAGGGGGCAGTGAATGACTGAGAGCATTAGAAGGAAAGAAGGACAGAAAACAGGCTGTACCCCCAGGCTTCTTCATTCCAATTCTCAGAAGAGTCCCTTAGGAGAGTTCATCTCACTGGCCTCGCTGGATTGCCTTTGCATTTTGTGCGCTCTGCACGTCGCCTGTTCTCAGCTGGTGGTGGAAGAAGAAAACAAAAATATCGTGAGAGAGGCTAGTCTCACAGCTGAAACCAGAAAGAATGCATCCCAAATTAGAGGCTCAAACTACTCAGATACACTCCTGAACCAACTACCAACCCTGCTTTCAAACCAGTCCTTCCCCAGTCATTTAGAAGAAGTCACTGGGGATCTTTCACCAATCGTTTCTTATGTCCTGAGGAGAGGAAGGTTATCCCCAACCTGAAATAAGGAGTGTCATAAAATTAAATAATGCATGGGAACATGAACCACAAAAAAGGCAAAAATGCAATGAGCACAGTGGCTCCAGCACACCTGTTTCAACTTCCACTGGAGTAGAACAGCAAAGAGAGGAGTTTTGCAAATCCCTGCACAAAAGCTGCTCTGTCCAATTCCATCATCTGGATCAAAATAACATGTGAGGGAGCCTTGCTAGCAAGAACCAGGCGGATGGGCAGGTCTCAGCTGAAAGCCCACTGCCAGCCCCAGGAAAGCACAGTTAAGAGATACCCTGTTTTCTTCTCTCCGCGGTAGCTCTTGGCATGCCTAAGAAAAGAAGATGCTTTAACACAGCAGCAACAGTAGCACTAAAAGAACACTTGTGTGTTAAATCATCAGGAAAAAAAACAATGATTATCCTTTTCTCCTTTGTGTTCTTTTTGTTTTCCTGCCAAATACCAGAGAGAACAAAATAGCAGGTTTTTTGCTGTGCAAGGCAAACTTGTAAAGTCAGAGGGAAAACAAATCCTGAGCAAATAACTCAAAGCAAATAGCTGGAGGAAGTGAGGGTGGGGACGTAGGCAGCGGGAAGACCAACTGATACATTTTCAGCATTTGCTGTATTAAGCCTTGAAGTAGGACGATAAATGAAGAATGGACATCTCCATAATCAAGAAATGCCCTGCTTTCTTTGAACAATGAAATGCTTGAAGTTACAACCCAAGCCTAAAACTGCCACTAACAATCAACAATGCAGCTCCAGACACTTGACTGCCTCTCATAAAAACACCCATAGAACTGGATCTGACAGGGGAGGAAAGCTTCTGCTTAGAGCTAGCTCTAGCTAACTTAACACAGAGTGATGGATCAACTCAAAATACTGGCTTTACACATATGTCTACAATTTAAGATTTTATGTTATAAGCGTCCAAGACAGAGAAGCATGTGGATCCACATTACCAGAAGAGTCTACAGGTTTCAGGACTATGGTTCTGCCTAAAGCTATCTCCAGAGCCTGGGGATGCTCCTGAAGACCCATCTCCAGTGGGTGGTCAAAATAATATGAAGGAATATTACTAGACCACTCTGGACTGGCAAGAAGGTCTCAGCACCCTAGAGACAGGACCCAGTTAGATTCAGTGTGACCATGGACACCACTTGCAGTCCAGTGGCCAAGTCTAGTGGTGTGCTGTGAGTATAGTAAGAAAAACATCATGTTACAATATTGACCAAGGGCCAGACTAGGACAAACATGTCTGGTTTGGGTAAAAAGTTCCTCCCCGGGCTGACGTCCCCAGGATTACCTGATGCCACTGGTTTCTGAATAGTAAAGATGAGGGCTTCTCTGCAGGGCTGAGGCCACGCTAAAAGTGACCTCAGTAAGTGTGGGCAGTCAGCCCTTTTGGCATCAGTGCTTCACCCAGACATCAGGAAAAAAATTTTAAACAATGAGGGTGGTGGAACACTGGAACAGGTTGCCCAGAGAAGCAGTAGATGCCCCATCCCTGGAAATATTCAAGGCCAAGTTGGACTGGGCTCTGAGCAACCTGATCTGGTTGGAGATGTCCCTGCTCCTTGCAGGGGAGTTGGACTAGATGACCTTTAAAGGTGCCTTCCAACCCAAACCATTCTATGATTCTATTCTATTCCCTCTGAGATGCTGACTGCTCTGGGCGGTTCTCCGGTCCTCAGAGCCATGCTGGGAGCAGAGGCATGCTTTGTTTTCCATCCCTGCATGCATTCCACTGCAAGAACAACTCCTTGAGGCCGAGCCAAGCCAGCATCTCTTGTTCTTGGACTCTCCCACCATATTGGACTCTTTATCAGGGTATTGCTTTCTCTCCTTAGTTACCCTTAATTTGAAAAATGAGCTCAAATCCCCACCTATTGGCACACAAAGGAACCTTCCTCTTTCTCCTTAACCCTCCTGTGACCACAGGAGCTGCCTCAATGCAGAAGTACGGATGTGCACATTCCACATAAGTCAATTTTCCCCCTCCTTCCTTAAAAAAAGAAAGGTGTCTTCCCATGCAGCAAGCTGAAAATCCTGCCTGTTTACAATACAAAACAGCAGCAAACTGAAAAAGTCCTGGAGAGGCCACTGCTTGCTGTAATAGGATTAAAGGCTATATCTCAGGCAGTGCTTTTGGAATCAGCTGTTTCTTATCTGGGCTTCTTTGTAGAAGCTACGATTTCTTTGTACCAGACTCTGTTACTGGGCTACCTAACAAACGCTATTTTTGGATGACTCTACAAACGCCATATATAAAACCTGAGTTTCTAGGAGGAAAGCTACTTTTTGACTGAATAGCAAAATGCAGGTGCTTTAACTGGTGAAATAAATGCAACCCTCCTTCCCCAGTCTTTGCTAAGGATGCTGTCTCAGAGAGCAGACTGCACTTTCTCCCAGCTGCTCCATACCACACACCAAAGATTACCTTTTTATACCACAATTAAGTCTCTGAACTATTTTGAAATCCCACACAAAGACAGTCCGGTACAACAGGCATTATGCACACATGCTTCCACATGCCTCCTGTTTACTACCAGGCACACCAGTATAACCCATGCTTTCTAAACTTGCTCTCCAATGGTTTCCCAGACACATCTCCTGTTTCCCATCATCAGAAAATGACAGCTCTTATAGAAAATAAGCAAGTGAGCTAAAAAAGTGGCATAAAGATGACTTCTTGGTGCACTCCTCTCTTGCTCTCCCAGAACAGCCGTTTCTCCTCCACCTAATAAAACACCCAGACAGCTAATTATCTCCCTCTCATCCCTACAGTCAGCACGTTTTGCCCTGCTGAGAGGCTGCTGGTTTTCAGGAGGAGCAGTGGAGCTGAGGACAACAGGAGACATCCTGTAGAGCATAGAGCAGGAGAAGAGATAAGGATAAGAAAACGTCAAGATTTCCAGTCCCCCTTTTCTCTTCCTGCACGCCAAGCTTAACCTAATTTTATGAACTGAGATAGGTGTCTTTTCGTAGGCAAAAGTTGCCTGTGCAATTTCTATTCCACTCGCTCCCAGCCCTTTTCCTCCACAAGTAAGGGCCAATAACCATCTCTTGCAATTCAATAGGCTTCATATCGTCTCCAGGAAATAATTGAACTCTTTGTGGCTTTCAGAGCAACATTTTGGTATTTTCCCTGGCATCAAAATACTGCTGGATTCTGTTTAAGTGGAAGAGATGGCCAGTCCACATTAGCTGGGGAAAGAGAGAAAGCCAAGAAGAAGACAAGTCAGCTGCCTGTGAATAAACAGGGTGAGCAGGGCAAAACCAAGTGTTCCCAATGGGAAGAACAAGTTATTTCACTGTGTGCTACCTGGTCTCCCTCTTTGCCTCACCCTAAAAACCAGAAGAACTGGGAGTCTGAGCCAAACTCCATTATTTCAAAGGGGCCAGTCCCTTACTTCACTCCATACCAAAATAACCTGACATGTTTCTGTTCTGACATGGGTTTTCCTCTCTGCTCTATGTGCTACAGAGCATCATCACCATCGTATTCCTGCAAAATAAGTCACTCCAGCTGATACAGGAATCCCAGATGACATGAACTTTGTAAGGAAAAGCTAGAGGGAGGAACTGGCCAGGCTTACCAAAGGCCATGCCCAAAGAAGAATTAGCTATTTATATATCATTGCGCACTTGTCTGCAGCTTTCCAATGACAGTTTGTTGAGTACAGGAGATCCCTGGATACTGTCAGCCTGGGGTTGGAGTCCCACTCTGTAAAACTTTTTGAGCAGACACAGCCTTCTTACTTTAGGTGAAATACCTTCATCTGAACCGTAGTAGCTAATTAGCTACTACCCATAGTAGCTAACGGGTTAGCCCCCGTGATGGCTGTGTACCATTACAACCTTCGCAAAACCTCCAAAGCCTTTTCTATGGTGATAGTCAAGCACATTCCTGCAGGGCTTTCACACACCACATCTTTCTGCCTGCCCGCCATTGATTTCGTGCCCTGTCTCCTCGCTTTAGTGCCCACAGACTTCTGCTGGAAGCATTAATGAGAGCACTGTGCAAACAAATGTGGAAAATAATCTCTAATGCTGCAGGCTCAGAGGCCAGCGGAAACCAGAAGATGTTTTCTGGCAAAACAGCAGCAATAAGAACTGTTCTCTGAGTAAATAATGCCTCAGCGCATACAAGCTTAGCACTAGCAAAGAGACCTTGGGCTGAAGGCTCTAACTGGAGTCTCTCATCCCCCTCCAGTGAAGCACTGACCCAGAAGCCCCTACCATTAAGCCATACACCCAGGTGGGCATGGTGGCCAAAGTTCACCCAACAGGCAAAATTTCAGCAGTCCTCACCTTTCCCGTTGACTTTATAAATATATTATATTTATATACTAGCTTTAAAGTAATTCAATGCTATCATCCTCATTCTACACAGGAGGAAATAGCACCTCAGTGAGGTTACGGCTAAGAGAGTCCTCACTGGGCACTCAGGAAAACAGAAGTACAACAAAGCTAAGAGCTTAACACGACTCTCAACATGAGCAAAATCATGTAAGCACCTGGCTTCCAGACCACCTCCTTGGATTACAGCTTCCAGGGGGACAGACCATAGGGATGCCCTCCCAATAGTAACCGCTCACACGCCAGCTGCCTCTGCCCCACCAGGAAGGACCAACAGCAGCCACCAGTCTCCTGCCCCATGTGCCAGCTCCTGCCTGCTCCCGGTGCATGCCATGGCCGCCAGCAGTCCAAAGCCTGCCTGCACAGGGGCATCTCACCCTGTAGACTTCTCCCTTTGCCCCAGACACTCAGCTCTGCACAGCAGATGATCAAGAGCTTGTTGTGAAGCTCAGCGGCCACCGCACCTTGCGCAGAAATGTTGTGACAGTTGTCTAGGGGATTGTTACCGCTGTATATCACACACACTGGGGCTGGTGAGGCAAAGTAAGCCAAGGCCAGCGGCCCATTTGTTGCCTGCCCTGATAGACATCCTATTGATAGCTCCAACTCGCACTGGCAAAGCCCTTTGTACCACTCTGGGACAGCTGCTCCAATGCCAAGAATTCCTCACAGGCCGGCCAGCCCTCGTGGTGCTACCAGGCAAGCTCCAGTTTCAGCAAAGAATTTGATGGTTGTCTGGCAAGTGTATAAATCATAAAAGTAGCTTTGTTCTGCAACACTTCAAACCTTTCCGGCTCTCTTGTATGGCTGCAGTTTGCTGGCACTTGCTGTTCAATTTATATAAGCTAAGCTGTGCAAACTCATACCTTTCCAGCCTGTAGGCAGCCTGTTACACCACACAGAGATGCTGCCTTGCTACGCCGAGCTGCATTTTGCTGACAGCAAGGCTGTTTTGGAAAAAGTGCAGCCCCTTCTTTTTTTCAAAATTTCATTTCACAGGAAACCCAGCAGCATCCAGGCTTTGGAGACCAATTTACTTACATGAAATCAGGAGGCTGCATCCAGGCGAGCCCTATGCCTGGGAAGGGAGACCCAGAGAGCAAAGCTCTCCGTTTTCCCCAAAACAACTGCAGTCCAGCCAGCAACAGAGTGAGTCACCTAACTCTGTAAGATGGGGAGGCTGCAAGGCAGCCAGGGACTGGGGTTGCAGGAATTTTCCAACCCACGGGTTAAAAAATGGACTTGAACAAAAAGGGCTTCAAATGCTTGGTGCTGGATTCCCGCAAATCTGTAGGCAATGTGCTACTGTCCAAAGAGTCCCTGCAAAAGTGCACTGCATGGGGGCAGAAAAAGACCCCACTATGCCTGTCCACAGTATGTGGCATTTATTACCCAGATAGCCCCCACACAGAGAAGGCATGGGCAGGAGCGAAGGCAGCCGAGCATGCCTATGCCTCCGCACTCACAGCAGAGCATCAGCAGCTGCTGCCTGCAAAGGCGGCGAGCAAAATTCCTTTTGTAGACACGACCCCGGGGGCGACGGCAGTGTTTGAGTCTCTGGGTGCCTCCAGCGAAGAGGGAACGGGGCCAGAGGCTGCCATGCTGAGCAGTTGTCCCACCCCACTCCCTACCCCATAGCCGGCCAGGTGGGAAAGCGGCATTACATGGGCAGGGAATGGGTGTATCCCAAGAGGGGTGGGACAGGCTTTTATCTGGTGTGAATCTGCCTAGCGCCTTTGATGTTGGTGGGTCTGACTGGTAGGTTGGAGCAGAAGCCCTGTGAAGCCAGTGGAACCTGCTCAGAGGCTCTGCTCATTTGAAAAACCAGGTTTTTTATGGAGCTGCTGAGCACAGACAGCATCACCACAACGCAACGTGGGGCTGTGCAGGTACACAAGCCGGAGGCAGCTAATAAATAAGCAAGGAAGAACTGGAAGGAGAAAGAAAAGCTTTGGTTTTCAGCAAGATCTACAAATTCCTTCCCAATGCAAAGCACTGGGTTCTGTGAATGGTCAGAAATCTGTACTTAAATTCAGCGTCTAAGTCTTTTAATCAAGCTAGACCCAGTGTTTCTAAACTCTTAAAAAAAAAAAATAGCTAAATACGTGGGGTGTCAGGATGGGAGCTGCATAAAAAAAACAGAGTTAACATCAGTCCAGCCTCAACACATGTTGCCCTTCTCACCTCCTCTGTAGCTGCACCGCTGGACTCTCCCATCCCTGTAGGCTGGCAAAGCTGCTTGCTGGGCTGAGTTGGCCTTTTCTGCCACTCTCCAGTGCCCAGCAGTGCAGGCTGTGGCACAGACCTGCTGTAGCTTCTCACCACTATGCCAAGTAATATGGTGAGACTGAGGAATCGATCAGTATAGCCACAGGAGTCAATGCCAGGGCTCCGATGGGCACATCAAGACCCCTGAGCACCCACATGCTTGGCACTTTGACAGCTGGAAAGGACCTTGCAGGCAGCAGGACACTTGTTGAGGATGGCCATGGTTACAAATTATCTCTACAAAGTGATGTTTAAAGTCCCTGTGGACCACCAGAGTCCTGGGGAATGATGATTTTATGAAGTCCTACCATACATCCTAAAGGGCCAAGGGAACCTGTGAGTTGAAGTGAAATGAAAAAGGAGTATCATTTGGGATCCCAGATGGAAAAACCTGGGTGGGGAAGAGATATATTTCAAAGTTCAAGCTATGTATATATATTTATAGATGTGTGTCTACCTATGTATGTATATATATACGCCTCTCTTTTAATCACCGAGATACACAAACACGCAGCACACACACACACACACATGCCCACGTGTCCATCCATTCATTGCCCCTTTGGTAAATGCAGCCCAGTGACACGTTACAGCTTGCTGCCCCTGACCCCCTGGAAGGTCAAGACTCAGCCTCTTGGGGAAATCGACTGTCCAAACCAATTAAAAGACCACGAGCATGGGGATGAATTGAAAGCAGAGACTGCAGAATGCTGAGGAGTTGTTTTTACAGCTAGCTTCTACTTCTGTTGATCCCCAAGCCTGTAGGCTTGGTGCAACTCTGGGAAACCACAGTCCCAGAGTGCTGCTGCCCCTCTCGCATTCACCATGTGATGGCCAGCGGCGGCACCACAGCCATATGTGCCTCCCTGCCTATGTCACCTGTGACACGGGTGGCATGAGCTGTAGCCTATTTTGTTCTTCAGCAGGGGATACCAATTTAGAGGTTTCCACTGGCCAGATCATTTCACCTCCCTCTCTCCATCCTGAATCTTCTATACCAGACGGACCATGAAACACATTACTGTATGCATAGATGCACTGGTACTGAACGTTTCCCCATTGTAAATATCAGCATGGACAGGTTGTTTCACACTTACCAAGGAGAACACAGCAAATAGACTCTTGATTTTCCTCTCATTTATCCATCACTAAAGCCAGTCAAGTTACATCCCAGAGTAAATGAGATCCAAAGAGGCTCAGGATCTCAAAAGAGGCAGTTGAGGGCACAGAAAAGCTCTAAAGGTAAGGAAAGGTATAATGGAGAGCGGGGGGGGGGGGGTGGACGGGCTGGGGAGAGGAGGAAAAATAACAAAGCACCTACCTGCAGGCCATAAGAAATGTTTTCCCACAGGAAATTAAAACTCATAAGTCATCAAATACATGGTACTATGCGTGCCCACCTAATCCCATGCCAGGAAGAAGACTGGGGGAAGGGGAGGGAGGAGCAGCTGTAGCAGCAACAGTACTCAATAACCAATGGTTTGGACTCAGGTTTCAAAGATTCAGGACTTTAGCTGATGTAGAAAGGGATGGGAAAACAGCGCTATAGCAAGGCTTGGGCAGCTGAAGCTTGTGCCAGAACTGTGTTAAGGGCCCTTCTGCAAAGAGAGAGGGGATGCAGTGGCAGTTGCAATCAGCAGAGGAGAGGTTCATGGGTAAACAGCAGAAAGGAGAACGGCCAAAACCGTGCAGAAGACTTGCTGTGCATGACTGAGAGGCTGGCAGGAGGGTGGGGAGGGATCGGGGAGGGCTGTGAGGATGGACACATTGCACTGCAGGAGAGGGCGTTTTCTGCAGTCAATAGGCTATGGCAGGGGAAACACGCTGACATACCTCACAAGCTATAAAGCCCAAAGCAGGTTTCCCCAGGGGAAGCCCCTGCTTCTTCCTGCAATCCTTCCCACTAGGGTTGTTAGCTGTTTTCTCCAGGTTTGGGGGTTTTTTTTAACATCTCCTTTCTGAAAGCCTCCTTTTTCTAACCAACACTGCGTTACCATCAGCTCACAGGACAAGGACTTCAGTGCTGACCTCTGCCCAAGGCTGACAAAAGGCAGGAATGCCTTTGCCCAGCTGCTGCTGCTTCTCCGTGCCAGTGGGGAAAACCCTGCCTTGCAGCCCTGTTAGGACATGCGGTCACTCTCCGGGATGGGTACATCAGACCTGCACCTCTTCCATCCATCTTTTTGGAGGCAGCCTTGGACCGAGCAGAGGGGGTGGATATCCTCCCTGGGTGGCCCAGCCCAGTCATGCCTGATTGCCCTGTCTGGGGACCATCTTTTCTCCCTTCCCTTTGAGATCTCACAGTCTGCAGAGGATATTTTTAGGCTTTCTCATTGATGGCCATCTTTTCATCTCAAATGCGATGCCTGCCACTGAGGCTCTCACAGAGGAGGCCACGCTGCTGTGGAGAAGAAAAGGAGAGATACCAACACAACTATTGTAAAGAAGGAGAAAAAATTCCTCCAATTGCTTCTGGTTTTTAGTTTTTTCTGACTTTCTGGTCATTTAATTACTTTCCTGTTCACTTTCTAATTTCTCCATGTTTTTTGCCTCTGCAATTCTTTTCTTTTTTCCCCTCACAGACCTCCTCATCCTCACAGCACACCTGCTCCCTTGGACCTCATCCAGAGGAAAGCGAATTACATGCAACTTTGCTTTGTTTCTGTCAGTGTTCGTACCTGGAGGTTCACGGCACCTCTGCAGATTAGGAGTGAAATCTCTGCCCTAATTACAGCTACTGCTAAAACTCAAAAGGGGACAGCAAGAGCAGTATTTCTGCTGATCCTGAAACAGCCACCTTCATCAGGCTTCTTGCAGAGAGTCCTTTTCTTTTTTTTCCTCTAAATTTAAAACAGGGAAGTTGGTGCCCTGGAGTCCTTCAAGGCTGGTGTTTATTCCTCTGCCAGAGCAGGCTGGAGTCAGATGGTGGCAGGCAAAAGTGCGTGGTCTGATTCTGGTCTGACACGACTGCTGTCTTCTGCACCAGGAAGGACATCCCTAAAGACACTCTCCATGTGTCAGCCCAACCCTGGTTTAGGCAGCAGAGCAAAGGTAGGCTCTCAGGCCCAGCCAGAACCCAGACTGTGCTTTAGCTATTACTGACCACAGCTTTCACAGAGGAGAAACCCGAGTCTGTGGAAAACAACCTGTGGAAGAATCAAGCTATTTCACACAGGCCTGCAAAGCTTAACATCAGGTGGAAATGACTGCTGATTGCTGTCCAGCTCGACTGCCCTGGCCCCAGGACCTTCCAAGTAAAAGACTCTCCAGTCTAGAAACCTCAAACCATTCCAGCTCTCTGCATGATTATCTGTTTGGGGGGGTGCCTGGAGGCACTGCTTGGGAAATATAATCAGTTTTCATGAAAAAAAAGATTCCTTGCATTTAACAGCTACAGGAGAACTCTAGCCAGCAGAAGATTTATAAATCATTTTTTTTTCTGAATATTCGTGATCAATTTTTTCTGGCTCACCTGCAAGGGGGGATATGTCTTGTTCACAGTGACAAGAAGCATCTACATGCAGTGCTTGCATTAAGTGCAAGTATCTGACACAGCACTGGCCTTGAGCTCCTCTATCAGCATGACTCACTCATGCACACCAGAGAACTAAGAAAAAAAAATTTTAAAAAGGTTGTTTTGCTCGTGCTTTGGAAAATGCTTGAATAAAAAAGAATAATATTTTTTTTTAAATTAAGAAAAAAAGAGAACACAACACATCACCACATCCCACGGATTCCTAGACAACATTCTGCAGGGCCTCAAGAAGAAATAAGGTCTTTGTTCTTAAGCTGGTGAGCTGGACTTAGCGAGGCAGGCCAGATTCACCAGGCAGGCCAGCACAATCCAGTAAACTGCAAAATTTAGCAACAAGTTTGCTGACTGATGGGATTCACAGCACTGAGTTATGGACTTGACCGCCTCCACACTGCTCACAGGGATGGAGAGAGAGAGGAGGAAGTGAGAGGAGAAGACAGCTAGTACCAACAGCAATCTAGTATCTTGGGCACTTATCTAGGAGTGAGACAACTGGCATCCAGTTCCCAGCCTGAAGACTAGTTAAGGCTGATACACAAATGCTCTGATCTCTGAGGCTCAGAAAACCCAGACTTGAGTGCCCCAAAGCCCAGGTGTCACCACACTCACTTGGCAGAGATGGGCCAAAGTCCCCTGAGGCAGTAGAAGGACACGATACTGGATTTCTGACAGCCTCCATGAGCACCCTCCCAGTGAGGCTATGGGGTAAGAGTCAGGAGGACGCTTCATGTTGGTAAAAACAAGGGACAAGATGTCCTGAAAGCCAGGTCACAGCAAGCAAGACAGGGGAAAGCTCATTTAGTAGAAATGGGTGGGAATACTCACAGCCCTCTGCTGTGAGTATTGCACATATCTAGTCGTAGGTCTGGGATGCTACCAACACAAACCTACTGTGGTTCTCCAAACAAAACAGAAGAATGAGCTTAACATGCACGAGCATTTGGGTCCTTCTGCATTCACTACATCCTCCTAGCAAACACCCAGCAAAACAGATAGAAGAACAGTAAAACCAATGGTAGTATATTACATGCATTTATTTTTAAACATAGGAAAATATGTGCATCTCCTCTTGAAGTAATATTTTAAAAATAAAGCATCCTCTGACTTCATCATGACAACTATATATTTTAGGCAGGAGTTGCCACAGTGGGAAAGATGCAAGCTCCAGCCTTTTCAATATCCAGAGGCTTCATTATGTGCACATTATGAGAATTTGTCTAGTCTTGGCTCTGATGTGTTACCTTCACAGCTTTCTGCATGGAGAACACCTTAAAATTTCTGGTTTTCCCAGGGTGGAGGTAATTTTCTGTGTTCTGTGGGACTTACCTTCAGCACGGCTCAGAGTTTTGAGGTTTTTTACCTCACTATATCTCAGCTTAGCTTTAGTCAGAACCGGTCTGAGTAACAAGCTGTATTTTATTATCTATTTTTGTTGCTAACTAATTAGGAGTGCAGCTGGAAATAAGAGATAAAGGGCTTGCTCTCTGCCAGATTAGCAGTAAGCCAAATAGCACTTTGTCAGCAGCCTGAAGCTTGTGTCTAAAAGGCTGAACAGAAGATGCAATAAACCTCTGCCCTCTTCTTCAATAGGAGAGCAAGGCCTAAAGAGGTGGCAAATCTCTCCGTTCAGTTCAGATGTTTTGACCTGAGCAGCCCTCGTTCTTGGGAAAACAGAAACTGGCCCCTGGGAGTCAAAATATCCAGGGCTATCAGTGGCACATGCAGGAGCAGACTGCGCTGGTAACCTGCGATGTGTTCAGAAAGCTGTAGCTGAGGCTGGAGGAGAGACTTCTGCATCCAGGCTAGAGCAGACAAGAGAAGAAAATGTGATCCATCTTTCTGGTGAAAACACAGTGGTGACAGGGAGCAGTGCTTGCAGGTAGCAACTTTGAACGGGCAACCTCAGAGCCAGCTATAATTTTTAATAACCAGTTTTATTGTACCAGGCCAACAATCATAAATAAATAAGTAAATAATTAACAGCTGCTCTGGAGTTGTACATGAGTTTTTATGCTAAGGATGGAAGATGGCAACAGTCAGGACCAGCTCAAGCTCATGTAGTGAACTCCACAAGTAGGGGGGCAATCATTAGGGAAGAAGTCATCTTTGGCCAAGCAAGAAAGCCTACTCCTGTCAAAGTCAATGACCACTTCTTTTCACTTTGGCCTCTTTTCCCTTTATCCCTTCACCCATAAACCCAGTGAAAGGCCAAGCATTGAACAAGGCCCTGTTCAAACCACACTTGAATGGGATGGGAGTTTGCACTGCACCCTGTGCAGGTGCAAGACTAAAATCTTGGTGTGAACAAGAGCTGCAGAATCAAGCTCAGTCCCCAGCTGGCACACCCCATTTCTGGGTTTCAGAAACCCAGAAGCCTTAAGCCTTGCAGGAGTATCTTGATGAACGTGTGGTTTCTAACAACCAGAGCAAAATGTCCAGGGACCAGATTTTTAAATAATTTGGAAACACTACTGAGGAGAAGGAGGGGATATTTACTTCGGGGGTTTTTTAAGAGTTATTTATTTGTTAACAACACAAGTAGTCAGGACTAGGACATGTTTTAAAGACTATTCCTTCCCCTCAGTGATGCCACGACACGCTCCGCCAGCTGCATCAGAGCACGGCACTCTTCTCAAAAGGGGCACTATGTCAGAAAATTTTGAACACGTTCCAAACGAGTTCTTGCAAATAGGCACCTGTGGAAAAATGAGACATGTATAGCACCTGCATTAAATTAGAGTGGAATAAAACTGGAGACAACTGTGAAGGGCTTTGAATGGCTTAGCAGAGAGTGCTTACAGCCTCTTTGGCAGGTGCTGTCTCTGGAGGGTGAGTGGGAGGGCTCTTAGTCCCAGAACACTAAAAGTAGACAAAATATCAGGAAAGACAACACTGCCTTGCACCTTGAAACCTCTTACCAGGCCCTGATAAATGCTAGACTGAGGCCATGCATTTATCATGATCTGCCAAAATTGGGTTGTTACTACAAATGGCTTTTGCTCATTCTCGCTTCATCACAGGCAGGTGAAATAAGATGTTGTACACCCGGATAAAGTAGGCCATGAGCCACAAGAAGCAGAGGACAGCCAGCATAAATCCAGTCCTGCCTTGTGGCTCAGCCAGACCACATGTCACACCTGGGGCAACAAGTGGGCCACCAGCTGTGGTGAAGCTCAAGAAGGCTTTGCAAAAGCTCTGGTGGCCCTGAAATAGAACAGCAGCTTCTCTCAGTCCCACAGAGACCTTCCTGCCCCAACTCTTAGCACAAGCAGCCACCTAAAGCAACTGCTACTGCAATTGGTACAAATTATCACACACAAGAAGTTAAAGTCCTGTGGCTTTGGAAATCTTACACATATGTCTCCATGCTCATGGCTTGAGTATCCTAACAGGATACCATGAAGTTTCTACTACGACTACTCAGGCTATATTTGCACCAAAAGTACTCGTTCAGGAGTGACTCATCCTCTGGAAACCTACAGAAAAATACTGGCTTGTACCGAAAAGGGGAAGGAACTCCAGAAATTGAGACTTCCATGGAAATGAACCTTCTTCTGCTCTTTAAACACTCCTGCCCATGATGAGGCGCCTGCCACCCTATAAGACCACCCAGCCTGGCATGGCTGGATCCAACAGAAAATGTTAGTTCTGTAGCATGGCCAGCCACTCCTCCCAAACACCCATTCTGGATGGATCCACTCTCCAACCCGGCAGCTAATTTTTATGTATATATGGATTTTTTTAAACAGTTTTTTCAACTGTTCAGGAGAAGAGGAAAGCAAGAATGGAGTCTTCCTCCTCCTCGTCTTTGCCCTATAGCAGAACCAAGAGTACAGTCAGCACTCTCATTACAATATCTCATTATCAGGCAACTAGAAGCTTAGAGGGCAAATAGCCAGCTGTTGACAGGCCAGATGTGAGCCTCCAGTGAACTGCATTATCCCCACCTTTAGGATAGAATTGGCATTTGAATCTGACTCCTCCAAACCATAGCTGTGCTTGGGGGAAGGGAAGCTTTGGTGGCGGCACAGGGGAAAGGGAAGAAATTGCAAGTCTGCACTGATTGCAGAGGACAGCCTTACAGGCTAGTTCGTTTACAGGTTTCATGGCTAAACACACAGTGACACATCTTTGTGATGGCTTTCCACGCTCTGGAAATGTGTTGCCCTCCTCAGTGCACTTTGCAAGGGAGCATCCATGCCTGGAAATCCCTATTGTGGTGTTAGGATTTCATCTGCAGCAACAGCAGCTGTGTGAATTTTATTAGCAAAGGCTTTCAGTCTTTAATAGTTTCCACTGAGAGACAAAAAAGAAAAAAAAAAAAGAGGCAAAAGAAAACAACAATGCTGTGAAGTGGTTTGCTGCATTCATGTTCTGCAGACCATATGCACACACAACTGGCAGGCAGCATGGCAGGCGGGACTTTACTTGTGACGTGAGTTGTGGTCAACAGAGGAAGCTAAAAAAGGAACTCGGGGTTTCTATTCATCGAATGGGGGGTATTAGCTTACAGGAATCTAGGATGTATTGCTGCAGATTTACATACAGCACAGGAGATGTGTGCCTCAGAGATATGCAGCAGATCACCAAGAACAAGCAGTCCTAGAACCGAAAGCAACTTCCAAGAAATGTTGAAGGTCCAAGCTGCTATTGCTCAGCATTTTTTAGACAAAAACAGAAGAACTGCACTTGCTTTCTTGCCCCTCCGGGATGTTATGTTTCAGGTATTAGACTCGGTTCTCCCAAGAGGGAACAAAGATAAAAATCAGCCAGTTGTGAACTGACAGCACAGAGCAACACATGGCAGGGATCCTGCACCCCAGCTCCCTGGCTGAGGGATTTCCTGACCCTCCCAACTCATCTGACCCTTGAAGGTCTCAAAAGCTGAAAGAAAGAAAATAGACCAAACCTCGCAGCTCATCCCCTGGTTTAAGGAGTGCCTTTGACCTCCCTTTCCAGCAGAATTAGACTTTTCTTTGGCTACTAAGAATATGGTCCTTGGGGTTTTCCTGTTTGTAAACATTTAATCATAACAACTTCCTCTTATCCTTCTCATTGGGGTTAATAGTTATCTCACTAATAGCTGGGAGAAAGTAGCACGATTTCTCTGGAGGATCACTGTGTTTGGAGATTGATTTATCTGTTTGGAACAGCCACTGTTCTTTACAGCCACAATTCTCCTCTTTGGAAATCCCCTTGAATTTTCCTGAATTTGTTGGGAAAAAAAAAAAAAAAAAAACCAAAAAAACCAGTAATGGTGTTTCCAAGAACTCAGACCATTTTCTGTAGCATCCTCATGCCCTCTGAGTAACACATCACTTCCTCCTCCAAAAGAAAGTCAGTCACTCATTCTCACAGCAATTCTGCAGTCCAGTCCAAAAGCTATTTGCTCTCTTAGTGATGGCAGTGAGCTTGGAGGAGTTTTTCTTCCTTTTTTTTTTTACCGATTAAGAGATCATTTAATGCTATTGTTCACTTTGAGAAGGAATCCAGCTCCAAGAAGGAATGCTATCAGGCAAAGCTTATCCTGAAGCTGATCAAAATGATGTCAAATTTGGGATCAACGTCACTTATTTACCATTTGTACTGTGGTATGAATCACATCCATATGAGTTAGTAACAGATCTCACCACGTTTCAGGCTGGCCACTGGGAAAACACAACATGAAAATTATTTTTTTCCTCTCTGATGAGCTTGTAATCTTCATCTCTATGGGACCTTAAAATGACTGTGAAGGCCCAAAGATGGTCAACAAGGCAAAATTCTCACAGGAGTTAGGTTTGAGACTGCTTAAAGGTTAGGGATGAGACAAAACAACAGAGAAACACAGCAAGCTGTTGTCACGACTTCAGACTCAGTTTGGCCAGGGGATTAGCTCGTCTTGCATCACATCCACTAGAACCTCAGGATCTAGTGATCCCGGTCTGGAAGACAGCCAATCCTAATGAAGATGTCTTTATTCCTCTGTCCCTATCATTTCAGGCTCTACAGATCCAAGGTTCCAGTTTTGCTTTTTTTTCCTCTAGTTATATGTGAAACAAAAGCCCGGGAAACCAGTTATTTTAGGAGAACTTGCCAACAGCTTCCCCATGGACCCTACAAAATTAGAGTAGACCACTACCTCTTTCTATGAGTGCCTGTTAAGGGAAATGATTGGCTCATGCAATTGTCATGTACGAAGAATTAAAACCTTATGCCCTACAGATGGAGAGGGCAGAACATTACCAATGATGCTGCACACGCAGAATAATGGACCTAGCTAACACTGACTCCTTTACTGTGTAGGTTTCCCCTTGCTGCAAATGGTTATCTCAAGGCATGTGTCATAAGAGTACAGGTGTTTTCTACCAATGTCCTGGTCAAACTCCAATAATTACATTCCCTCTACCTAAATTCCCTCTGCAGGTTCAGTCAACCACAACTGTTAGGTCTCCTTTGCTAAAGTGTTCTCCTGTGCAGTGTAAAGCAGCTGACACACTTTGCACCAGAAGCAGCTGCATTTAACTGCAAGGAAACTGACTTGCACTACAGGAGGGAGAGAGTCCATAAAGCATTATCAGATCCTTCGAAGTGAGAGGTGATTTTGGAATGTAAGACCTTGAGATTTGCACCCCTTCCACCATGCTCCATGCCCACTCAGTGTACCAAAATGGCTCGATGAACATTGAACCCAGCCAGGCTGTGCTGCCAGCTCAGTCAGGACCAGGAAGCATGAGGGATAGGGTCATGATGGAGAACTAGCAAGGGCTGAGCCCTCCACTGATGGGGACAGAGAGTTTTAGGTCTGAGCCAATGTGGAGGGGAGGAGGAGTCATGCACAGAGCCCAGCCTGGGAGCCTGGGTACCAGGAGAGATGGCAGCAGCTGTAGGGAGCCAAGCTTGCCGAAGGTGATTTTTTTAACAGCCAGCTCAGGAAATCACTATGATTTTAGCAGCCAATTCTACAGAACGAGCCTGAAGTACCTTTTGCACAGCCCTAGCCCAAATAGCATCCGAGCTGCCCCTAAAGCCTCCCCTGACCCTGCTCTGCATGTAAAATGAATT
The DNA here is from genome assembly GCA_009806455.1 of Tetrax tetrax. Lineage (NCBI taxonomy): Eukaryota > Metazoa > Chordata > Aves > Otidiformes > Otididae > Tetrax > Tetrax tetrax. Next base: position 50,338 of record WHYT01000260.1, read on the forward strand.
CCAAGGAGCATTATAATCTGGACAAAGCAGAACAGAATTAGATTTAGGAGAGAGCAACTAAGGTGACTGCTGAGGGTCCGAAAATGGAGAGAAGCCCCACTAATCCACATTAAACAGCAGCAAAAGTCAGCCTCTTTGAGGGGGGTAGGCAAGAAGTGACCAAGCCCTGCCTTTGCCCTGTGCCCCCAGAGTTTAATGCTGGCTGTGCAGCAAGAGAAGCAGGGCTAGGTCAACATAAGCGGGACAGGCGAGGAACAAAGGGCCCACACAGGACAACAGTGAGGTGACTTAAACATTTACAGGCTCACTGCAAGCAGGGGGTGAGGAGAAGCCAAGTTTTGTGCAAGAAAGCACTAAATTTCCTGTTCAAATCTGTACATCGTGTTTCCCCGAAGTAAAGCTGCTGATTTCAAAGGCATCCAGACTGGTGTTCAGGACAGCGTCTGGGTGATTACAATCTGGTGCTGTGGGGCTGGTTTCTAGGTTTGCAGGCACCGCAGACAGTGTCTGCCTAACTTTAGCGTGAACGACTCTGGTTGAACCAAACCAGTTTTGAAGACCTCATTCTCTTCATAGCACACCCATGTGCTCCCAGGCACATCCCACCAGCCTTTTCTGGAGAAAAAAAAAAAAGCCATTTGGAGAAAAAAAATCCACCAGAGAGGGGGAGAGGAGCATGGTGACCACCTAGCTGACTAAGGTCGGTGATGCGCTCCACCAAATGGCACCTCTCCAGAGACAGGGAAGAAGACCTGTCGCAAAACAAGCTGTGGGATCACAGCGAGAGGGAAGAGCATTGAGAGTTGTGGGCAGAAGCAAAGACATCCTGGTTTCAGTTCTAACCACAAGAACTGGGTGAACCTGAACCTGACCCAAGTTACATTAAGATATTTGCATCACAATGAAAACACGGGGCTGCTGCAATGAGGGCAGCTAGTGTTCTGCCTCCCCGGCCCCACCCTCTTCCCCGGTTTTCTGAAAAAAAAAGATTTCTATAGCACAAGGTTTTTGCTCAACCCACCGCTTCCTCATTTGTCTGCGGCTACTTCTCCATCCAGGGCCATAGATGCTCAGCCCAAGCCCACAGGTCCAGGATCCCAGCCCTGAGAAGAAAGGAAGGACTCCAGTGCCCTACTTCCACCCTCGCTGCAAGCACGTAGGGAGGTGAAACTAAGGGGGAAGCTACTTCTTTCCCCAGTTAGCTAGCAATGTAAACCTGTGAGGCCCAGCCAGCGAGGGACAGTGTGAATTGGCCACAGGGAAAGGCCATCATCCCTTGTGCACCCAGGCTGTCTGCGAGCCAGAGGCCCGGCTGCAACGGGATCACTGACTAATCCCAAATGGCTTCCTGGGAAGTTCGGCACCTTGTTCAGAGCAGCTTGTAAATGCACCAGCCACCCGCCTCCTTCCTCTCTCCCTCCAGACAATCTTCTGGTCCTGCTAATTTGTTACTTCCTATGTAAAAGTCTTTTCTTCCTGCATTCTCCCCTTTCTCCAGAAAAGGCTTCTGGGTTAGGTTTCCCGAACCTGATCTCCTGGGTTCCTCTTTCATGAAGTTTCTTCTGTGTCCTTCAAGACTGGTCACCAGGACCTTCTGAGGAAAAAAAAAAAAAACAGTAACTACATTATGTTTCTTTTCCACATATAATACTTAACCCCCTTGCCCCCACCGAATAGGGAAAGGAAATACTCAGAAATATATTCAGCTAGCTGTGTTTTCAGCAGTATATGAAACAAAACGCAAACCTTATCTCAGCAAATGTACATTCATTGTGAAACTTCAGTTTCAAGAGAAAGATTTCCTTGCTAAGAGGGAAATGAAGTGGAAGTTGAAATATAGTGTTATGCCAGTTGTGCTGCTTGCAGGTGTCTATGGTCCTCACACAGCATGTTTCAGGAGCTTGTGCCAGTGATAGCTGGAAGAATGCTAAAAGTGTGCGCTACAGGGTGGCTGCTTCCAGGGCTCGACTTTGAGCTGGTGTAAACCAGCAGCATGGCTCATTTTGGTTAGGTGGCTGATTTACACCACTGCACAGGTAGTTTTCACTGCTGTGTGCCACCCTAGTGCAGCAGGAAAAGAGATGCCAAGCCCCTCAATGACATTGTTGTGGCAGTCACTGTCTAGCACTGCTACCTCATTTTCCCAGGAAAATGGCAAGTGTCTTTCCCTCCAAGTGGGTCACTGGACTTCAAGGAGAAACGCACCTGCTGCCCCCACTGAGCCTGGTGTGCAGGGAGCATCTTCTGAGGAAAGCCAGGTCACATGGGCAGAACAGAAGAAAAGCAAGATAAAACAGCAGCTGGTTCTCTTTGCTTTCCTGCTTCCATGTGTGGCAGTGGCAGAGTTACTAAATCAGTTAACACCAAATCATGTATCTGAGATGTGTGCTTATATTCCACTTTCTATCACACCCTACTGCAGGCAGAAGCTCCTTGCTTGTAAGAAAGAAAGAAGAATAGGCCATAGGTAAAACACCAGCCTAGGACAGGTGAGATTGGCCCTCAAATCCTTGTCTGAAAATGCACTTAGAATCATAGTATCATAGAATCATAGAATCATGGTTGGAAAAGACCTCCAAGATCAAGTCCAACCATCAACCTAACACCACCATGCCTACTAAACCATGTCCTAAAGTGCCATGTCTATATGGTCTTTGAATACCTCCAGGGATGGTGACTTGACCACTTCCTTGGGCAGCCTATTCCAGTGCCTGACCACTCTTTCAGCAGAGAAATTTTTCCTAATATCCAAGCTAAACCTCTCCTGCCACAACTTGAGGCCATTTCCTCTCATCCTATCACGAGTTACTTGGGAGAAGAGACCAACGCCCGCCTCCCTACAACCTCCTTTCAGGTAGTTGTAGAGAACAATGAGGTCTCTCCTCAGCCTCCTCTTCTCTAGACTAAACAATCCCAGTTCCGTCAGCTGCTCCTCATAAGACTTGTTCTCCAGACCCTTCACCAGCTTTGTTGCCCTTCTCTGGATGCACACCAGCAACTCAACATCCTTCTTGTACTGAGGGGCCCAAAACTGCATACAGTATTCGACGTGCGTCCTCACCACTGCCAAGTACAGGGGCATGATCACTTCCCTACTCCTGCTGGCCACACTGTTCCTGATACAAGCGAACTTCTCCCACAGCCTCAAAAATAACCTGTAGGCAACAGATCTTTGGCCCTCAGAGCAGGTCCCACACAGCTGTGGCAGGTGCCTGCCTTCCCCATTGCCCTACAGGGCCATGAAGCATCACCAAATGGAGGTCACACACAGAATGTGATATATGGAGACACCTTAAATGTCCGCACAGTTCTTGATGTGAGTTTCACAGCCCTATACATATTTGGAGACCCATGACATGAGGCCATACGTGCCAAGTGCAGGTGTTTACCTCCTGCCCCAGCCTCCCTGCCCAGTCTTTTACAGTCACACTTCAGCAGCAGCACTGGACCAGGACAAGTAAAGACGCCACGTCGTCCTAGGGAGTGTTGATGGTACCAACCTGGGCAGCTGTGGGGAGGCCACACTGCAGAGCGTGCTCTGGCCACGGTGAGGGAAGGGGACAATCCTCCTCTCCGGACCAGGCAGTATTGCAGGCAACTGCCTCCCAGCTGCCCAGGGCGAATGGTTATGTTTTGTGGCACTCCTGCATTACAAATGAAGATCTTGAAGGACTATCATCAGGATGAGCACAGGAAGCAAAGCAATGCCTGTTGCAAGATCACAGCAAGTGACTGCCTCAGGGCCCAAAAGATGTGATCAACCTGTCTCTACTAATGTGCCTGTCTCTCACCACCATGGGCTAACACTGTTAGCAGTAGTAACATCCAGTTACTGCTATGATCAACATTCCTACATATCCTCTGTGTCGGTGCCTGCTCAACGCTACCCCGTGTAATGCTGTCACAGCCCACTGAGAGCTGGCAGAGAAGGGAGGGAATCCGTCAGCGCCAGTGCCCAGATGGGGAAGCAAGCGGGCATAAATTGGGAAATGAGAGCTGCTCTTCCTGTGTTGTTGTATTTCTGCTTGTGCAAAGAGGAGGAAATGTTTGTAAAGACTGTTTCTCAGAATGACTTGCCCCTGACTGCAGGAGGTCCTGCCAAACCTCTTGTGGGGACCTCCTGCCTGCACACATGCAGCACGGGGTCACCTGTGGCACCTTTGCTGAGTACAGCTCTGCCCATCTGGAAAAACGACACAGTTTTTAACTCTGTCCCAACTCTAATAGTGGATCACAGTGGTTTTGCTCTCTTGACTTTTGCACAGCCATCCTCGTGGCATAGCCACCAGTTTCACAGGCTTTGCTGACCAATATTCCCACAGTGTCTGGTCCTTCCACTCTTCTTTCAAGGAAACTATAACACAGGGTTGATTTCTTACAGGACCTGGCACAGGCTGTTGGACATACGATCTCAGTAAAGGTTTCGAAAAAATAACTTCCAGTGAGTCAGAGCCACATGACTTTGCCTAGTCTCCCATCCCCACCCCGGTGTCATCCTCCAGCTTTGTGTGCCACAGTGTCAGAGCAAGTCGACTCCCAGGCCACAAGAAATGTCTAAAGCAACCATAGTGGTGGTGACAGCAGCTATTTCCTAGCTGAGGAAGCACAAACTTATGGGCTTTTTTTTTCATGGTAAACAGCTGCTTCCTCACTTGTGCTGAAGAAAGTCCTTCTAAAGCTTTTCTTTTTAACTTCTGTAGCAAAACAAAATGAAAAACAGAGACAAATGTGTGAGGTTGCCTTTGATTTTCTGCAGTGGCAGCAACCAACTAGGGGGAAAAAAAAAAAAAAAAGGAAGGAAAAAAAAATTGAGAAAAAACAGTTTTGGACTATACTGTTTGCCCGGGCAGAAAAGAATGCTGGAGGTGCTATACGCCAGGATGACATCAGGGGAGTGATGCAACTGATCTGCGGCCAGGAATCCTGCATAGCGGAGAGCTATGCAGAATGTATATAGAGAAGAGTGTATATTTTTGTACATCAAATTTGCTGTTTGGAATACGTACACCCAAGCTGACGAGCGCAGATGGTGAGATGCATACTTTGCCTGTGCGTCTTAGCTAGGTGGAGCGGAACTCTGCCTAGCAGAGGTCACCCAACACTTTTCCATGAGAAGAATGTCTTTCAGTTTGCGTCGAACTTTGCCAAATTTCAGCTGTTTGGGCTGGACATTTTCCATGTATGCAGTCTGCCCCAGGCTAAGTGGTTTTTGGGAAAGCTTCAGCAAAATGGTTCAGTTGCTTCTCAGCACAAGGCTAGGGGAAAAACACATTTTGCTCACGTTACAAGACTATACCTATGCAAAGACCTCTTTGGGGGATCCATAATGGTTCTGCACACTCAGAAAGGAATATGGCATTTGTGCAGTCAAAACTAGGCCTCCTACTGCACCTGAGTGATTTTGTCCAAAACAGCCACGTTATAAGCTTCCCAGAAACCTCAGTCTGTGCAGGCTCAGGGGAGACTTTCTAGGGTTTGAAATCTCCAGCTGTGTGCTTTGTCCATAAGCCTGGACCATGATGGAAAAGAGGGAGAAGTCTCATTTGAATCAGGAGATTGGAGCAAATTATGGACAAGCTATGAGGGAACTGTCTTCCCAAGCTCCGGGCTCTCTAAAACCTGCTAGCTCACAAAATGTCAGTTGCTGCCAGCCAACAACCATTGCTGGGGAAGCGATGTCTCCAAGCCCGCTAACCTCCTTCCTACCCACATGCTTAGTCTCTCCTTTTGTCAAGCATAGTACAGCATATTGATGATCAGAGGGCTGGAGCACCTCTCCTATGAGGACAGGCTGAGAGAGTTGGGGCTGTTCAGCCTGGAGAAGAGAAGGCTCCAGGGAGACCTTATAGCGGCCTTCCAGTACCTCAAGGGGGCCTACAGGAAAGACAGGGAGAAACTCTTCAGTAGGGCCTGCTACGATAGGACAAGGGGTAACGGTTTTAAAATAGAGGGAGGTAGATTCAGATTAGACATTAGGAAAAAAACTTTTTACAATGAGAGTGGTGGAGCACTGGAACAGGTTGCCCAGGGAAGTGGTGGATGCCCTATCCCTGGAAACATTCAAGGCCAGGTTTGACGAGGCTCTGAGCTACCTGATCTGGTTGGAGATGTCCCCACTCCTTGCCAGGGGGGTTGGACGAGATGACCTTTAAAGGTCCCTTCCAACCCTAACTATTCTATGATTCTGTGATTCTATATCTTCCACTAATGGTGGTCAACCATTGCTACAAGAACACAAAAGGAATGAGAGTATTTCTTAAGTCAAAAAGAGTTACATGTCCCTCTAGAAAGAGAAATGGTTCCTTGAGTCTCGCCTCTGCTGACAGCAAAACATACCGGGGAGTAGGTTTCCTTCAAGGGATCACTCCAGAAAGAGGCTAAGCTGGAGAAATCTGCCCCTGAAGCCTCCCTGGCTGCCTTAGGAAAACTTGCTGACAAACCAGCCTGGGACTCAGGAAGCTCCTTCACATAATACAAACCAAGAAACACTTTGCTTAGAGGAGCTTGGTTTCTCTTTCGCTTTTTCTAATTTAAGTACATTAACTTTATATCCAAGAAATCCTAAGCAGAAAGCCAAGCCTGGAAGAGTTAAGAAACCCAGAATGAAAAAGGGCTTGTGTTTGACTCTCTTTCCTATGCACTTTAAAAAAAAAAGTGTTTTCATGTGATACGATCTGGTATCAACATCTTGAAATATCGCTTACGCTACTCTGGATATTTATTGCAAGCAAACAGAAATTAAGCCAAGCTGCACTGATAACCCTTATTCAAGTAAGTATGCCTACTAATTCAATGGCACTATCCTTACAGGTGACCATTGAGTTTCACAATTCAGCCCAAAATACCTATGCTTTAGTAAGTAGATAGGAAGAATAATTAGTGCAAAGAGTTGAGCCAGGCACAAACTCCCATTACCTTGACAAAGAAATACCTAATTTATACAAAAACATAGTGGTAAGAGCAGGAAATATCCCATCAACTGATATAAATCACTCACTATCTCATCCTCTGGCCCTAATCCTATTCAAAATTAGAAGAATGCTCTAATCAGAATCTGCAAGAAGAACAGAGGAGGTAAAGGATAATGAGATGGTTTTATGAGAAGCACGTTGGCACAGAAACATGTTACAAATCTGAGATGAAGTTAAAAAAAAAAAGGCTGGAATATCTTCTGGTAGTAGATCCGTTCATTTTTCTAAAGAATTAACAAAATCGTCATAAGGCAAGAAGCAGAACTGGATGCTGATGATCCTGTGCACTTGCTGGACACTGCGCAAGAAAGAATTGATGTGAGCGTCTTAAAGACCAGTCTTCTACTGATTATTTGAAAACTGCTTCTTTGCTTAATCCTGCCTCTGACAGGTTTCCCCATCCAACATGACTGGAACAATATAAATCAAGCTCTCTACTTTAAAAAAAAAACATTAATTGGTAAAGAAAGGAGGAAAACATGTGCTATTGATTATGTAATTTATGTGTTACGATATCCCGGTGGGCTGACGTGTTTGGTGGTGACCTTAGCCTTTGAAATGGTGGATTATATAGTATAAATCTGCCTCTAGGAGTAGTGGACATTTTGTAGAGAAAAATCTTTCTATTAATATGCCACAGCTTATGACTGCTGAATGTATTTACAGTCCAACCTCGAAAGAGGAAAAAATGGGAGGATTTCTGCAATTTTCTACCTAAACCAACAAGCCAAAATATCTCAGTGGCATTTTTGCAGATGTTCCAGGCAGAGGAAATTTGGCCATTTTATCTTCACCCAAATTAAAGTAAGTGAGCATCTGGATTCCTTTCTGGAGGAAAAGATTTACACATTTGCCGCTATGAAAGGAGTGTAAGGTGGAGAAGGCTGTACATTTTATGTATCCAAGTGAGACGCTGTTTTTCTCTGACAGAAAAATACTTCAGTTTTTCCTTTCCAGTTAACCGTTTCTCTGGCCATGGCACTGCTGTTATCTACTCTTCCCTGCCTTTTGGGAACATCTGGGTAACCACTGCCAGAGTGCTGTATTAATAATATCAGAATAACAAATCTCCTCCAAACAAGTCCAATCCTCTGCAAAATTTCAGGCCAGTTTCCTGCAGAAATGAGCCTTATGCAACCATACGGTGTGTGGGTGGGTCCATATGTCTCCAGTTATCTGCCCTTCGCCCTCCCAGGAGCTTTTCAACTGCTTAGGAAATTTCCATTGAATGTGACAGAAGGGAATTTGTATCCAAGTTAGTATGAACCCTAGCACTTCATGCAAGTGGGTGGCAAAGGAGAGAAAAATAACTTTAATGATGCCCCCAATGATGGACTCGCTAAAATAGCAAAAAAAAATACTTTGCCCCTAATTAGACATCAGAGACTCTACACAACAGATGGCAAACAGGCTTATTTCCACCTATGGCAGAACAACTTCCTCAGTGAGACATTTCTATTTTTATTTTTATTTTCAGTGTAACCTGCAAGAAATGTTTTGATGGACATAGGGCCAGTTCAAGAAAAAAAAAAAATTGTAGAAACCGTGTGTGCTCCTTCTGCAATATCTGCACAGTTATCTAAGAAGCAACAATCTTTTTACTCCTCATTCCATCCTTGCCTCAACTAATTTTGTTCCTTAATTATGACTCCTGGCAACCTTCAGTACAAATGAGGATTTTCCTCCTTTAGGTAACGCATGTTCTTGGCTCTGAGGAGGAGGCTTGTCTGTCAAAACATTAGCTGCCTCTTTTATATGTTAAGTATTAATTCTATTTATCTTCAAATTATTTTCAAATACTGGAGGCATTCTTCTCTGTATTGGAATGCAACAAGTGCTTAATTTCAGGTTTTCATGTTATTCTTGCTCAGATATGAGGCCAAGAACGAGTAATTAAATTCTCATTTAAACCCCATTTCCTTAAATACACCTATTCTCTTACCACACACAGTCTCTTCAGTAGCCCTATGCTCTTTCACAGGAGGCAGGAGCCTGCAGCCCATGGGGACAGGTAGAGCCCACAACTTCATTTCAGATGACCTGTAACCACATTATTGTTATTCCACCATTTACTAGGTAACACTAAGGCATGCGTTAATGTGCGGCAGACCAAAGGTCCCTCAGCAAGGAAAGAATTTCTCCTCCCTGATGTAAAGGAAGGAGTTAATGGCTTACCATCACCTAATGCAAAGGTCCTTCTCCCCTGCTAGGTATGCCCAGTGACAATCTTGACCCACGCTCGTGTCCGGAGACATCACAGGTCTATGCTTCCAGCAGAAGGAAAATCAAGGGTTAAATCTGGAGTGGTCCAAGGAAAACAGAGAGACAAAGGCGGTTTTTGTGCTCTGTGCATGCAGGGTCAAAACCAGTACTAGAATCCCAGCAGTGTAGGTCCACACTGACCTGTGTGCCAGCCCTCCTCCAGTGCCTCCGACAGCTATTGGCATTGTTCTTCCTTTCTACTGAGAGCTTCTCTGTGTGAGCCAAAGAAAGAGAGCAACATCTCTTGACAAAGGCATCACTCCTCTATAAACCACACAAAATCATTACCTGGTTTCGTTCTGCCAAAGGCAGAGGCAGTGGCAGGTAACATCGTCAGGACCAGACTGCTCTAAACCCCCACTGAGACCGCAGAAGACGTGATTTCAATGCTTTGAGCTACCCAGGACTTCAAATCCTAAAAGTAACTTTAAGGCACTGTGACATGCAGACAAAACTTAGACCAGAGGCACAAAAATAGAACCCTGTATCCACAGCAACACAAGCACACGAGGAGTCATGAACTCCAGCGCACCACTTTTTCGAGGCTCCAGCAAAGCTCTCCCCAAAACCAAAGATGGATGCCTGAAGAGCAAAACACACTTCAGAAACACTTTCCTACACTCTTTGGAGGGGAAGGCCTCCACGCTTCCCGCCTTGTGCTGCCTTCCCATTTTCCCAAAGGGCAGCCCACCCTGCCATGTGTCTGAGCAAGGAGGACAGCACCACGTTGATGAATCCGTGTTTTCCATTGCAAGGAGGAGCATGACTCACAGTCCCCGTGATGACCCAGTGACTTGTGGTATCCAAAGCAAACACAGCTAGCAAGGCTTTTCAACAAACAATCAACACTCTCCTGCTAGCTGCAACAGTCCACCCCATGAAATGCAGCAGTTTAAGGTTTTTTCTCACTTTGTCCCCTGCCATTGCCTTCTCCCATTCATTCTTAAAGAGGACAGTCATGAGCAAAACCTGTCACGCATAACCTCACCTTCCCACCCAAGCTAAGCCTGGAGAAGTCTGCAGAGGCCTGAGCAACATCCCTCTTGGTTTTCACCACGTCCTGTTGGATAACGCTGCTAGGAATATTCAGAAGGGCCTGAACATCCTTCCTGGTTTTCATCACATCTCCCAAAGCCTGTTGGATAATGCTGCTAGGAATGTTTAGAAGGAAAGTAAATCCTCACTTCTTTCAGGAAACTGCTTTGACTTTAGTAAGCCCATCTCCCCTTTAGAGATGGGCAGGGAAACAGCTTTGCACAGGGACCACGGTGAGAAATAGAGGAGCTGCCTGCTGTGCCAAAGAGGAGACTTAGAGCCTGAGCTCCAGCCTCTGGGCCACCTTCACAGCTACCAGTTTCATCCCATAGCCTGACAGCCTTCACTGTTGATTGTCCTGAATGACTTGGGAGGTTGGGAAGAGGAGAGCAAGAGAGCAGGCAGTGACAGTCCTCTGGGCTGCAACACCAGGGATGGGAGGCAGCCGAGTTCAGCATCCTCAGGCATCATCAAAGGAGGGCACTAACACACAACCTTGGTCATTGACATGAGAGGACTTCAGGCCCTTCCCTCATCCCCACCAGCTCACCCATATGCCCAGTCATCCACTGCACATACAGATTGCAGACAGCTGGCATCAGCAAAGAATCTGGGTATGACTTTGCAAAATTTGCAATGAGTTTTTATTCTTTGCTGATATGATCTTCAAGGGTAGCAACTGGCTTTGCAGTATCTGCCGGTAAGGAGTGGGTATGAAACTGCTTCATTCTTGCCATCAAATAGCAATCATATATTAACGACTTTCAGTTTATTCCCTGCGGTACCCGGTTCAGATCCGTGAAAGCAGGAAAACTTGCTAATATGTTTTCAGATTAAATGGACCTTTTCTTCTCTTAATGTACGTGCCTAAAAATAACAGGAGTTGCACAGTCATGTCAAGAGATTAAATTACCCTGAAGTCTGCAGAGGGATTACAGCTGTCTGAAAACAATATGTGTATACTTTATTCAGCAATGGTGTGCTGAATCAAGACAGACTTGAGTGGTCATGAAGACTGCTTTGTTTCTCTAAAACACAGTAGTGTGAACCGCCTGACATCCACAAACAAGTCTGTTTTAGCAATCGCCCTGTACAAAGCAAACTCAAAAATCAGTAGAGCCACCAGGCAGGTTCCAGGTTTCGCTTTCCAAAGGGCTGTCATACACAGCAAAGTGTATGCTATAGAACCATATACATTCATACTCAAACCTGCCTGAACATTTATATTACAAAGCCATGGTTTCACTAATTTATGATCCTATCAAAGTAAATAGCAGAGCAACACTTCCCCTGCCCAAGTGGTCAAATTCTCATGAGGCACTTTCAGATAAAGATGACAGATTACAGAGTTTTAAGGACAGACAGTTGGGATTTAGGCACCTAACATGCCAAGTCAGGCTCTGGCTCCCAGTCTCTGGTAGATTTACCTGCAGTGGTGGTGCCACTTCCCTCCCAGACAGAGGCAGCCACTCAGGTGAAGGAGGGGATGCATGCTAAGACCCTCAGGAGTGATGGGGAATAGCCCTGAATATTAGCAGAAACCACCAGCAAGAGTGGTTTTGGATTCAGAGGTCAGCTGCAGGTAGGATGAAAAGTGTAGAGAAAATAAGGACAAATTGCAGAGAATGAAAAGACATATTGGATGAGGAAATAAAAAAGACCAGGAACAAAAGGTGGCAGAAGAGTAATAAAAAGACATTTGAGCATTTGCAGGAATGACTCGGCCCTGCCCAAAAAGCTCTCTCTAACACAGACAAAATCTATGCAACACATCACCCCATCCTGCGTTGGAGGTACATCAGCCCAGACTTGAAACTCTGCCTTTACCTGGGGTCCGGATCAGCTCAGAGGGGCAGCAAAAAGACTGAGGGGTTGGTGCCAGGCAGGGCAGCAAGGTCAATCCTTCCCAAGGACTTTAGGCCAGGAGGAGGTTAACACAGAGCAGCTCTGTTATGCCTCTGCTTCATCCTCACTTGTTGCCTGTTTTCAGTGAGAGGTGGCTGGTGGAGCAGCTGAATCTCCATCTTGCAAGCCTTCTGCCAGCAGAGTCCCCTCTGTGAAAGGAATTTGCTGCTGCCCATCTGCAGCCAAAATCTCACCCTATCTGTTGATACTCATTTGCCCAGAAAAGTTCACTTCAAAGACAACAGCTGCTCTTCAAAGACGCAACAAATTGCAGTGAAGTGGAGAATCAGTGGCCTCCCCAGCCTTGGCCAGAGCTCCTGCAAGTCTTCGGAGAGGCCCTAGCCCAGACTGCAAAGATAAGCAACCCAAATTTGAGGGAAGGGGGGTGGGGCAGGTTGTTAGTAGACTTTTTGAAGAAGAAAAACCTTTAAATTTTCTTTGGAAAAGCCCATTTATCATTTCTAATCCATTTCAGTGTAGATTAAAGATGGAGTATTATCTACCTCCACTGAGATTCCACAGAAAATACCGATGGCCATCTGGCAATTCTGAGCACCCCGGCAAAATTACAGGTATCCAGCCTCTGATGGGGTACTAATGAAAAAGTGAAAACTGCTTTTTTTTCCCATCATCTGACCCAAGAAATGCTGTAATTCTTTGTGGCTGGTGTAAAAAAGCAGAAAAGGATGTTGAGATTCTTCAGCATAATCCAAGTGTACTTAGTTGCTTTTGGTCTTTTGAGATTGCCACTCTGAGTTACCATCATGTATTTCTGAAAGGCCATAAGTGACAATAAATTATCTATCCAGAGACAAAGAGACGCTCTGACAGCCTGGAAAAACTCTACCATCTCATGCCTTGTCTTACATGACTGTAAAAGGGTTTGTCATATATGAGGAAACTTTACATTTATCAGGCTTCAGAATCAACACAAACCAAACAAAAATCCCACCTATTTATATTTTGTATGGTTTTTGTAACTTCTCTGGTCTGGTTTTGTTCACTGTCAAAAAAAAAAAAATTTGCATTTAATCAAAGACTTCAAATTCATATGGTCCCACCATCTCTCTCCCTGCACTCTCCTACCCTTTCTTACAGTGTACCTAAAGCAGCAACTGCATTCCTGTATGGTTACTTAGGACCCCTGTTCTGCAAATAAATACCGTAACAAAGAGCCTCATCGCCACAGAGGTTCACAGACTCGGTTCAAAGTACTGTGATCAGGCTCTCAGTGGGCGAAGGGGAACAGAGACCCTTTTTGGCTTACAGAGCTTTCCCGTAGAGCATCACAGCATCCTCAGCACTGAGATAGCACCAGGGAAGGCCTAACGGCCAAGGGATTTCTAGAACATCACAGTTTTTCATCTCATCAGAAAAAAATACTAATTTGTGTATCAGTTTTATCCGCCGTAATTTCTCCACAGTTAGAAAATGTTGTTTCATCTTTTTTTTTTTCTTTGAAAGAAGGCACAGAGTCTACAGAAACAGGAATTCAGTGCTCTGAAATGTTTAGCAGATGAAGAGACAAACTAAAAGGCAAGCACAAAGCACCCTTTCTCAAAGTGGCAACACTCCTTCGGGGCTTCACGCAAAGCCCATGCAGGACGTCCATGGACTGCGGAAAAAAAAAACCACTCAGAAGTATCTGGCTGTTCAGCTAAAAGCAGGTGGTTGTGGTAGTAGTACACAGTTTGCACTCTGAAGTAGAGCAGTTCTGTCTTTCACATGCCGTTTCCTGACTCAGCAGAGCTGCCATGAGCACATCTTGTCCTTCCTAACTCTGAAGTGATGGGGTGCTTGCTTATAAAGCACCACGACACAGCTTCACCTCGAAAAGCATTTCCCCAAACAGCAGTTCTCTGCTGCATGTTTATTACCCCTCAGTACTTTCTCTACCAGACATGTTTCATTTACTAGAAAAATGTTTCTCTTTTCTAGCCCAGATAGGTTTGTAATGCCACCCACCTGACCACAGCATCTGAGCAGCTTCCAGAATTGCATTCAGCAACACGTCTAACATCTGTCACATGTGGTTTGCTTGCTCGTTCTCATCCTCTTGCTCAGGGAAGGTCTGTGTGTTTAGTGGCTTGTTTCACTTTGGTGTTTTATTTTTAAGGTGTTTCTGGATGTTTGCTAGAGAAATCAGCAGCAGGAAACATACCTTAAACAGGGAACAGAAGGAAGTAACTATGTGATTCTCCTTGGAAGAATTTCTGCCATTTATTCTTGGACCTTATGAAACCCTCTGCCTCCTGGACAGAGAAGCTTACAAGTTCCCCTGAATTTCAAAATTTTTATGATGAGAGTGGCGGAACACTGGAACAGGTTGCCCAGAGAGATGGTTGATGCCCCATCCCTGGAAACATTCAAGGCCAGGCTGGATGAGGCTCTCAGCAACCTGATCTAGTAGAAGATGTCCCTGCTCCTTGCAGTGGGGTTGGACTTCAAAGGTCCTTTCCAACCCAAACTATTATATGATTCTCTCTTCAATATGAGCCTCAGACTGGAATTTGGGTTTTTTATGGATAGGAGATGTTCAAGCCACCGAGCACCTGGAACAAAAAGACAAAAGCCATGAGCTTGATGCAACTCTCCTATTCCAAGCCATTCAGATCAGAAACATGGGGCAGGTTTCTGTCAGAAGTAGCAGTGATTCCTTAAATCCCATTAAACCACCCATACAACCTGGTCAGCCAGCAAAGCCCTCTACAACACCCTTGCTAGCCACTGGTTATGAATGAGGGACATGCAAAGAGCTCCACCGCTGCCCAAGAAAAGAACCCAGAGACCCTCCTTCTTATTTGTGCTGAACAGATTAGCTAAGTAAAATACCATCAGTATCATCGCTTTCAGACCAGAGCCACACTTTAAGGTGAGATAGACAGGTAGGACATGATGTGGTGGCACTGAGAGCTATTTCAGATGAACAAGGCAGTACAAACGCAGATTAGACAGGGCAGTAAATAGCATCAGGAGAGAGCAATGTGCAGTGAGCTCTAGAAAGCAGGGGCATGCTTTAAAGTTAGATTTTAAAAGAGCATAGCAAAGGGCTTAATTTGCTGCTGCAAGGTTAGCTGAGCTTGGAGCCTTCCACCTCCTGGGACCTGAAATGATCAGGTCTATCAAGCTTTTCTTTCCATTGGGACCTCAAAGATCTGGAAAGAGAGATGAAGGATGAAAGGAAAGAAAGAAAAAAAAAAAAAAAAAAATTTAGCATCCAGGACACTCAGCTAAGAACAAGGAACCCCATGTTCCAGCTCCCGCCCAGAAGACTTCTGGACAATACACAGTGAATCTTTCATTCTTTTTTGGAGGATGGAGCAGCTCACAAGGACAGCAAGACCCAGGCAAGCCAAGAATCCAGTACCTAGAACACTCTCCAGAGAGAAAATAAACTTTGGTCCTCCCAGGGAGAAGAAGTAGCGGATGCCTCCAAAATAGTGAGTTCTTTTACCACTCATTGACTGCTGAAAAGGGAACAGATGGGGAGGGAGGAAGGAAAGGGCATAAAAGGTGTTGCAGAGCAACTTTTTCTTCCAGTGTATTTTGAAAGTAAGTGCTTTTTCTACGGAGATCTGTCAGGAAAGGTACAGTGACAGCACCTACTACATCGAGCTGTCCCAAGACGTGCAGGGGAAAGGGCTGTCCACCAGGTGACAACTAGAGCTTGTACCTTCTCACAGGTCCATCAGCTCAGGGGTCTCTAAAAGGCTGCCTGGCTGCAGTGCCCTCTCCCATTTGTCATGATCCTACACCATGCACAGACCACAGACCAGGGCAGATTGACAGCAATCTGTGGAGTACACAAGCAAGGCATGGACCTGGCCATGGGATGGAAGCAATCGCAGGAGCTTCTTGCCACAGGTTAGGATTTCACAGGGATAGCAATGAAGAACACAGGGCCTGCAGCTCCACAAGCCATTGCTGCACCTTTCTCTGTCTTTGCATCCAGTGCACCAGGTTACTTTCCTACAAAAAAAAAAAGTGAAGAAATATGACTCAGCAGATCTCTGTATTACACCTCCGTGATGGAGATCCCCTGGCAGACAGTCTGGAAACTTCAGGTCATCAGCACTAACCTCTATTTCCCTAGCTAAACTGCTTTCAGGTCATTTGTGGAGCAGATCTCGATGGCTGGAGATATGAGATGAAAGCTGGAAGGCTCTGGTACCTGGGCTGCAGTACCAGAGATTGCCCAGTACCTTCTAGCAAGCCTCATCACTGTAGGAAGGACAGCAGTTGTCCCATACAAGGCTTTCGTTTTTGCTTTGCCGCAAAGCACAAGGAAGACGCTACCAGCTTGCAAGCTGCGATTTCATGGTAGTGCTGCCAGCTTGCTCATTCCCACCCACTGTGCTGGACGGGTTGTTGGTACAGCCACATGACGAACTACATGAGAAATGGATCCAGCTGGAAAAAAGAAAACAACAACAAAGAAGGGAAGGTGGGAAATCTCTGCCAGATTCATTCCCTGATGCAGTTCCTCATGTAATTCACCAGCAATGCCAGGGGCAGGAATGAGTGGGCTGGATGAGGAAGGAAGGGGATGCCTACGCCAGCATTTGAGCAGTACAGGCTCAGCTGTGAGACGATTGCCTCCGTTGCTTTCAGCCAGACTGACAGCTCAGGACATAAAGGCCTTACACTCCACGAACAACCATGGCTCACCCAGCTCCATCTGCTTGTGAACATCAAGCCCTCTTTTGCAATACTTGCACTCAGATAAAGATAGCTTTGCTAGGGGAAAAAAAAAAAAAAATTCTATACATTAACTTCTCCCCTACCCAGGAAGATAAGTATCCACTAACTATCACCCCCAGGTAGGAGTCAACAACTGTCCAACCGCCTGACAGCAGAGGCCAGATGCTAAGCAGCACTGACCCAAAAGAGGTTTTCTGAAGCCATCCTCACTGCAGTACTACACCAGCAACTGGGAAGAACAGAAAGAGAATAAAAGGCAACTGAAATCAGTGGAGTGGACGAAAACACCCTGCTGCCTTCTCCTCCAGTACTGATAAGCCTCTAATTCTCTGCCATGCTTCAGCACCCAAGGTTCATTCCCTCTTAAAGGACATAAGCGACTCTACTTACTACACTGAGCACCGTCACAAACTCGTTTGTTAGCAGTTGCAACTGGGCGAGTCCCTCCATGCCGGATTTTTTTTAAAAGAAGGGAAAAGGTGGAAGGTTGCTTCTCTGTTTTTCCATGGTGTATGTCTGTGACCCAGGACGAAATTTCCGAAGCAAGTGAAGTGAAGGCGAGCGAGAAATCCCTCTGGCAGCAGACCTGGGCTGCGGCTCTTCCAGCTGAGCCAGTAGAGGTCTCTCTTCCACCAATCCACTAAAAAAAAATAAATAAGTATCTATCTATACTGGTCTGCGCACCCATGTGCCTTCCCGTCTGTTCACCGATCCCCAAACAGAATGACATAAATACAGCAGGAAGCCGGCAGCTCGGGTGGGAAGAATTTATCACTTCGCTCCAGAGAAAAAGAAAAAAAAAGTTTGCGGTCTTGCAGGTTACCAAGCTCACAGTGTCGACTCCGGGCTTCGCCTCTGGGAGGAAAAATTTATGGCATGGTCAGTCCCAGACCTCCAGCTTCTCTCCCCAGGGAAAGTGAGGACCACAGCTGTGACTGTGCTTTACTGGGGCACAGCTGCCTGCTTGCAGAGCTCTTCCAGCCTGCCCAGGTAGCAAGGGGATAGGGAGCCCTTTCTCCAGGCGTAGGTCCCTGGTTTCAATCTGGGTAGAGCCAGTTATGACAGAAAGGCTTTATCAGGCAACGGTTGTTTTTCTGGCCTCCATGTAAAGGGCTCCTTGGGTTTTGTGGGAGTAGCGTCTGGAGCACACAAAATGGGGCGTCTGCCCATGACTGGAATCCTTGCTTGAAGTCTCAGATGTGAGGCCAAGGATAAAATTGGAATGAAACTAATGTTCCTGCCTGCTGGCTCCTCCAAACAGCTGCAGGCACAGTAGGGCGGCCAGGTATAAAAGCCTGAACTGGCACAGCCCGTCTTTGTGGATGGGGAACGCGAAACCGCAAGGTGTGTTGCTCCACGCTTCCACCCAGAGCCGGCTGACAGGTGCCAAGCTGCCAAGGGGCAGCGGGGGCACCCATCTCCCTGCTACCGCACCCCGCCACCACCGCACCCCAACACCAGCACCCATTCAGGTCAGCTTGGCCTTGCTGGGCCGTGAACCGGCATCTTCCGCTGGAGCGGCAGCAGGACTGGTGTCGCTGGCTGTGGCAGCCCACCACGTCCTGTGCTAGCTGCAGCTGCAATGCTCCCTTCTCCAAAACCCAAAGCCACAGAACTCCCACCAGGGCCCTGGGAGGTGGCCCTACAGCACCTCCTCAGCAAACCAATTCCTTGCAGAGAATCTACAGATTAGCAAGGTTTATTGAGGCAGGGAGAGTGCATGCCAGAGAACAGGGGAGTCCAGAGGGGTCACCCCAAACCCCGCTCCCCAGTGACGGCAGAGCGCAGGAGCAGCAGGGAGCGGGCAAAGCTGTGTCCCCTCCCCAGTGGAAGTGGGGGCCAAAAATAAAGGGCAAACCAGC
The DNA here is from genome assembly GCA_009806455.1 of Tetrax tetrax. Lineage (NCBI taxonomy): Eukaryota > Metazoa > Chordata > Aves > Otidiformes > Otididae > Tetrax > Tetrax tetrax. Next base: position 69,074 of record WHYT01000260.1, read on the forward strand.
TGTATCTGTTCAACTAGAATATATCTCAATTGGAAACATGCGTACGTGTGAACACGTGTCAGCTCCCTGCGAAAGAAGGCAAATTCAGCTAGATCACATCTTGCCTGCAGATTAGGCCTAGAGAAGCAGAAGGTGTCCTGCAAAATTTGCATTTTGCCCCGATACACTCCACCCATCCGTTCCTTCGAATCTACCACACTTCCACATCACTCCTGCTATGCAGGTTGCTGCAGGCTCTAAACCCTGGGAGGCCGGGATGCTGTTCGCCTGCTGCGGAGGCAGCTTGGGGCTGGAAGTTGACCCTGACCAAGGTCCCCATCTACCACAGGAGACCTGGGTGCAGGTCAGCTCCCCCCACTTTGTTTTCACCTCAGCAATATCTTTTGTCCTGCATCCCTAAATCGAGACTTTTCCCTCTTACTTTCGCCTCCCCAGGGGATGCCGAGCCATCCTCGCCCCATCTGGGCCACTGCACCCAGGGAGGCAGAAGAAGGTGAGGAGAGAGGAGCGAGGAGGAAAAAGCTCCATGGCGACCGGGGCTTCTTCACCTGTTGGTCACTAGTGCTTGTTCTGCATCACCAGTGACCTCCTTTTCGGGGATTTTTGCTATCAGGTTTGGTTTGTTTTCTTCAGGCAGAAGCAGATGAAGAGCGGATAGTCTGATACTGATTTAGTTTTAGGCGGTTGCACTTTTTATATTATCATTATAAATTATTTTATATTATCATTATTAATTGTGTATTATAGAAAAAGATACATTTGCTTGCCTTTTAAGTAAAGTGAATTAGGATTTTTTTTAATGAAAAAGAAAAAAAAAAAACAAAAACAGAGAAGAAAAACACATTCCCCTGTATTTTTTGCCTAATTTTGAGCCTTGCAATGATTGATGTGGGCAAGGTAGAAAGCAGGCGGGGAGAGGAAAGGTGCACAAGCTCCCTGGACGACGGAGGAGGTGGCTGAGCCTGGGCGAAACATGGCAAACCACAAGCGCAGATACTGCCCGCCCAGTGTGAAAAATGCCTTTTTTTCAGCTCAGTCAGTAAACGAAACACGGGAGGTGGGAGGGGGGAAATAAATATTTTAAAAGAACGGAAAGTCTTCAAGGTTTTTCCAGTAAAATCAAAGCAGAAAAGATCCCATCTGGGGACAGAGCAAAAGAATTCATACAATATAATCTAATTATTTTCACTGCAGATCACACATTTTGTTAAAGCCGTTACACTGTTAACATTTTCTTTTGATGGGTGCTTAAAAAAAAAAAAAGCAACAAACAAGAGAATAGCAGCTTCTTTCTAAATGCAAAAAAAAAAAACCAAACCAACCTAAAACTTGAAAATATTAAATACCATAAGAAGACGTTGAAACAAAACATGTTGACATTTCTGAAGTGAAATGTTTTCTTTTGCAAATGAAATTCAGTGTTTCTTCAGGTTTTTTCAGCTGAAGCTACTCAGCGGTACAGACGGGTATGACTGTCGGAAAACTTCATTTTCCAGTTAATTTCCCCGTCTGGGGACGAGGATAGTTCTACATCTGAGGCGCAGTTGGTGTTAATACCGACTCTAAGGACACGCTGCTGGTGCTTTCTCGTCCAGCCAAACGCCTCGAGCGAAAAATGGGCAGGTCCACGTCCCAAATACTCCTGCTAAGGAATGGAGCAGGGGGAAATAAACGTGAGGCTTTAAAATCAGAAAAAAAGCAAAACGACGGGGGGGGGCGGGGGGGGAAGGGCAGGGCGCAAAGGGGACACCCGCGGGTTTGCCCCCACG
>WHYT01000261.1:0-25376 GCA_009806455.1 Tetrax tetrax
CAGCCGGCGGGGGCGGTTTGGGGTCTGTGCCGTGTGGTGAACTCAGCCGAGCGCCTGAAACCGATCTCTTAATTTTTTAATTTTTTATTTTTTTATTTTTTTTTAGCACGTTCAATATGAAAGTTTGCGTTCCTGCGCTTTCTAGGCACATGTGCGCGTTGCCCTGGTTATGGGCAGGGAAAATGGGTTTGAGCGCTGCCGTTGCATTCCTCTGGTACATTTTTAGTATCTCCCTGGAGCAGAAGGCTTGTATAATCGCCTGTCTATATGCGACAGAGGCGTTCGCTGTACCTGCTGATGGGGTAACTCGGGTGTGCTGTTGCAGCACCAGCTGGAAGAGGAATAACGTCCTTTTCCTTTCCAAAATCTCCACGAGCTAGTTGCTAAAACTAGGGAGCTGCCAGAAATGATCCCACCGCTTGCCTATTCAAAGAAAATAATGTCGTTCAGATGTAAAATACACGTGGATGAACTTTGTGCTGCTACTTATACCCTTCCAGGACTTCAGTGTGGCCAAGCCGTTAGAGTTTTTTTTAACTGTGAGATAGAAAATATTCCTGTGATTTCTGTGTTACAGAAGTGCTAATGGATCTCAGCTGAAGAATAATTGTTAGACTACAGTATGCACATACATTTTCTCACCCACAGCGCGTTTATCTTGCCGTGAGCTAAACTCTCTGTTGAATGGTAAGGGGTTTTTGTGAGTGCACATGTTTGCCTGCTTGTTATTGGCAAATAACTGTCCTGTGATCTTGGGAGCCACTGGTGTGTTCACACATATGCAGACATTTATGAGCTCGTCACATTGTAAATGTTTAGCATACTAAACAAGAATGAGTTAGATTAGAATTGGTAAAGCAGTTCTCTTATTAGATATGTACATTGTAGGAAAGTTTTCCAGTTCATTGCCTAAACATAAAATATTCAGTATTGTAGTCTTACGGATGCCATTTTCTTGACAATGGATTTCTTGCTTCACTGACCTAAAAAGTCGTTTTTACATACTGGCATGACCCTGACTCGTACTATATCGATAAAATATGATTTTGGGTGATAAGCTTACAGATATATACATGTGTATCTATATGTTTGCCACGCACGTTTATACTTTATAAACTCAGAAATGTAACTGTTGGTCTGATTTTTGGAGATAATTTTGTCATTACAGTTTCTGTGTATTTTTAGATTGCTTGTGTTTTTATTTGTCTTTTTTTTTTTTTAAAGTTAGATTAAATGTTGAAATACAAATGCCTTTTTCTCAAAAGCAGAGATGTACTAATATTTTACCTTTTGGTATATTTTCCTTAGGTTCACAATTAGGTTTGTGTGGAATCAGGTTCACCTATTTAGCGTTCAGTTTGATGTTTATTTCTTGTTCAGAGAAATTTTCCATGAAATGTGTTGTTTGTAGCCATGCTTTACAATTCTGTTGTCCTGCTAATGTCTAATTTAGGTTGTACATAGTATTGATTGAACACCCTTGCTAAAAATACTTTCAGGCTTGGGTATACTTACAGTGTAGCAGCAGGAAAGTTGAGCTTATACTGCTTTTCTGTGACTAGAATTGATTTTTTTTTTTTTTTTTAGCAGCTACATTTGTAAAACATGAATAAAAGCAAGATACTGTAGTCTTAGAAGTAATGTTAATTGCTCTATGGACTGAATGAGCTCCCTGTTAATGAACAGAGGTTCAGGTAGTGCTATTTACATGTCATTGCTATTAGGAGATTTGGAATATATGGTAAGTTAATACCCAGGGTACATCATTTAGGCTCTGATCCTGCAGTGACCCCTGTTTGGGCAGCAGGATCCACCTACACAAAACTCGCTGCAGGAACTGGAGCTCAGACATTCATTCAGTAGACATTGGGCAGGTTTATCATGAGCGTTTGCTGTGTGTGAATGTTTTGTGTGTGTTTTGTTGTCACCCTTTGTGTGGCATGTCATAGAGACCTCGGCCTGTGCAAAGAGCTCAGGGTTGGTCCCCAGAGTAACAGCCTAAGACAGTACTGTGTGACATGGTTATTTTGTGAAAAAGAGGGGAGGTTTTTTTTTTTTAAATTGTTCTCATATTGCAGCTTAGCACTGCTGAAAGGTCCTGGTCAGCATGTGGGAGTTCCATCTTACTAGGATCTTGTTATCTTTGGTTATTTTGTGAATGTTTTGTTGAATGTACATGGAAGTTTTGTGCATTGGTTTATGCTCACATGTAAGAAGTGGAATGTGTACTCTACAAGCATGTTCTGGAGAACTGAGTGGAAGTTACGAGCTTGAATATGCTGGAAAGGAAGATGCTTAGAATGGTTCACTTAGTCCCCTAAGCTAACCTGTGTGTGGGAAACAAAGACAGAGTGGCTTGCTCATGGCAGTTCAGTGCTTTGGATGAGGTAAATGGGTTAAGTGTCTTCTGAAAATTATGGTGGATTAAAAATCCTGGTTTAGCTTCTCCACTGATCAAAACTTGATTAAAACAAATAGTAGACATGTGCATGCTTTTTTTTTTGGTATTGAAGTCAATGTTATCTTTCTTAAATTGATAAATAGCATGTTTCTGTCATCTGTTGTCTTAGGTCCTCTCATACATCATGACTCTGCCACGTCCCTCCCTGCCCCCCCAACTCCCAATTTGGGTTTAAATTTGGTACAAGATCACATGAATTCCATGCCTTCACATCCTGTTTTTGTGTCACCTCGCTTCCATTCTCACCAATTATAAAAATGGTCAAACAAGAGAATCAGCAGATGGTTGACTGTGTGCTTTTTTTTTTTTTTTTATTTTAAATACCACACTTTCACTCTGGTGCTGTCACTTTTCGTAAAATGGTCAGACAGAATTCTCATGGGTTTTATTGTGCTCCAGCCTAAACAACTGTAAAAATGGTTTGTGTGTGCATATAATATGGGATTGTTTGTAGTGGAAAGAAGGAACTGTGAAGGTGGAAGAAAAAGAGGAGGGGAGAATGGCCTGAGCTGCAGACAAAACCGAAAGAGCTGAACAGTGGCCTGGTAATACAACAGCAGGTTTTTGCCGTCTGGGCCAGCTGTTCTTATGTGCTTGTTTGGGAACAGAGGCTGGTTTTCCTTAAGGATTTGTAATCCACTGAATTAGCACAAAAATAGTTTTATGTAGGCTTTTGAAAGGCTTAAATTTGTAAAATTTTGCAATTTTCTGGATGTTTTCTCTGATATGTTGTAGAATTACTTATCTGCAGGTACATAATCAAAATCTCCATTCTTATTTTTGAGAATTTCAGAATTATTAGAAAACTATTGCTGCTTGTCACTTACAAAATAACTTCAAGTTTACAGCAGTTAATGTGTTCACAGAAGTTTTACTGACGTGTTGACATACCAGAATTAGATGTCCAGATGTAGGTTACAAGAATGTGGTCTTTTTACGGTGATCTGTGTTACAGCGTGCTGAAGCCTGAGCTGATTGCACGCACAGCGTCCCGGTACGTGCCACAGAATATTACAGCTGATAGTCACGTAGTTAGTCAGGTAGATCAGATGAGCAGAACTAGGTGACTTTTTTTTGTTTGTTTGAAATGTGAGAACTGAACCAGCTTCTCCTTTCTCAGCTTGTGCACCTTCAAGAAGGACTTGGTAGGGGTGATGCAATTAGACCTCTCTTGGCACACTTCTTTGTCTCACACTGCAATTACTTCTTGGACAAGTTATAAGGTGACTGGTGGATGATAAATGCTATTCTATTTGCATGGTTTCTGAGGTACTGCCGTCTCTACAGTTACATGAGGAAGGGGGAAATGGCTAATATCCATTTAAAAATAAATAATCTTTTAATTATGAATATGGTCTGTAATGAAGAATGCTCTGGGAAATACTTTCACTGGTTGTGGAATGAAGTGCAGTTGCCACTGAAAAGTTTTCAGGCCATCCATGAGATTTAAGAGAAAAAAATTGATAATCCACTTCCTGTGGTGTGTATGTTCATACACTGCCTTTCTGGCTGTTCCTTATCTTATGGGGTAACTACTGAGAGAGTGATGACTGAATTATTCTGCATGACCAAAAGCCCAAATCTTCAAATGAAAATCAAATGTAGTGCTACCAGAGATTAACTTTTTCGTACTTGGATTTTTTTTTTTAATTAGAATGGTGTAGATTAGATTGAAGGAAGATGTATTCAGTTCTCTTATCAACCTGGAATTTATATTTTAAATTAAAAATCACTAAATATCTGATATTAAGTACTGAAAACTTTGTTCTAACTGGTGCTTTTTTGGTGATGATGTTCCAGTCTAGAGGCCTTAGTTGCATGTAATTTTGCTGTCTTGTTTGATCATTTTCATAAACTAATTAAAGTTTTGTTTAAATGTAAGCTCTTTTTTTGATGTTTGTTAGGAGTAACAATATAAATTAGTTGGGTTTTATGCCCATTAACTGTGTTTGGGTTAAACAAATGATCCTTACTTATTTTGTCTCCGAAAGGATATTAACTTTTAAGACGCTTGAGCGTACTGTAGCTTTTCCTGAGTCCTTTGACCAGCTTACTGCATTTGTTCACCAACGTCTCTGTGCCCTACAAAAACCCCACCAACCAAACCACCAAACAATGCTCTGTGTGTATTGCAAAAGACAGAAATGAGAAACAAATTATATCCGTACTGCGCTGAAACTGTCTATTGAGTGCAACGAAAGTTACATAAAAATATTTTCTCAGATGAAAAAAATTATTTTTAGATAAGTCTTATTATTTTTTCAGTTTGTTTTTTTTATGGCATCAGTCAAGTTTAAAATTGAAACTGTATCTGCAGCAGATAGTTCACCATGTAAACCAAAGCAGCAGCTGGTAAAAGATAAGAGCCTGCTGTGGCTCTTTTGTCTCAGAAATGTGCTAACATACTTTGTCTTGGAAGAAAGTTACAAGCAAGATTCTTGTGTTTTCGCAGTGGAAGATGGTATTTGCAAAGGAGTCGAGCAAGTGCTTGATACACTGAAAAGCTGTGTTTTTCAGAGGAGATTCAAGTGTGACGTACCAGAAACTTGTGCTCACTCTTGTCTGTGCCAACAGAGATGCAGTGCTGAGCTAACTTAATAGACTAGAAATAGAAATGTTTTATTAATTCCTCTGTCCCTTAGGTAGAGAAATGATCACCTTTTCAATAAAAAGACACAGAAATATGTCAGTCAATGGAAGAACAATTACTGCTATTATTGCTCTCTGGACTGTCAGGTTAGCATAGTTTGGTCTGGATGAAAAGATAATTTATTGATGAAAAGATAATTTATTGCTTTGCCTTATGTTTTCCTGAGCCATGTCAAATAGTTGTAAGTTGAGAAACATGTTCATTGTAACTTAAAGCTCTTATCATAACTGATTTGAACAAAAAATAATCCAAAATGGGAGGTATTTCTCTCTAGATCTTACAACTGTGATTCGATGCTCTTGCTTAAAAAAAAAGACAAAATAATTTAGGAGGAAAATCACATAGTAAAACTGTGGGTTGGTTCCCCTCCTCGTGCCACTAACCTCAGTGAATTCAGAAATGTTTTGGGGAAAAAAACTTGCAGACTTTCAATGAAAAAGTGGCTTTGGAGAGAGTTAAAATTAACATATGTCACTTTGCATTTGTCTGTCTTGATACTTGCAACAAGCTTTTAGTGTCATCTGAAAAAGTAGAGAGAGATATTTTTGTCTTTTAATACGTCAGTAGGGTTAAAGATGACCGGTGCTGATGACCAGTGATGTGTTGCATTCTAAGTTTTTTTTTTTTTCCCCATGTACGGATTGTGTATGCGCACTGCATGTGCCAGCTTTGTGTTGTGTCTCTAAACCACACCTAGCCTCTGTACTGTTTTAAAATGTTTTACTGAGTTTATATAGTGCCCCTATTTAGAAAATATATACTTCAGGAGAAGGGATGTGTATCAATTTAGTTTGACTTCTTAAAAATAAAATTTTATAGAACTTGGTATTTGAGTTTTAAATCACTGTGGCCTGTAACTTCCAAACTGTGAGCTGCTATTAAGGCTTTCCTTGGAAGAGGTCCTTGGCTTTTTTTGGGAGGCAGGCTACTGTGACGATTGATGCCGCAGTCTGTTTTTAGTACTTGAGTGCAAATGAGGCTATGAGTGAGTCCTGGGAATCCTAATCTGCAAGTAATTCCCCACTTACTATGTTTTAGGCTTGTGTGTTGACTCTGTAAGAAGATCCTACATCCTGTTAGCTCATGTGAATGCACCTGCTTTCCATGGAGCTGATCTCTTTAAATCTGATGTTTGGAAGGACCTTTCCACATGTGATGTCTATGAAAAAAAGGGTTTGAAAGATTAAAATGTGGCTGCCTCTTTAACACTGAAGGGATGTATCACCTTTCTCTAAGTCTGGATGGAGAAGAGAGGAAAGAGGAAAAGGATAGCTGCCCTGCAGTAATTATAAAATGTATAAGGTTTTGGAAAACATAATTAAAAAGGAAAGGTGAATATGTGGGGTTTTTTTTGTTTGTTTAATGTCAGCAAATCTCATGACCTCATGGGAGGCTTCTGTGTGTGGTGCACACAACCACAGGAGGGGGAAACTGAAATACAGAAGTGACATTACAATGGAATAAATAGATCAGTCGGCTGTATTATGAGGGTCATACCTCCAAAATATTTGAATATTATTTGGCTCACTTGTTTTCTGTGAGCTTGAATTAGACTACTGATTTAGATGTTTCAGTTTCGGGCTAATACAGTTGCTTTTAGTCGTGCTTCTGGCATCTCTTCTCAAGTTCATTATATGTGCAACTAGGTAAGGAGCTACAGAACATTAATGGTTGTAAGAGTTTTTTTACTTTTATAACCCTTCACTAGTTAATATTTTGCTTCTATTTTCATTTTGCAATATATTAAAATATACCATATAAGTCAATTTCATAAACTACTCAGTTTGGAAGTGACTTGCACTTTTTAAACATTCAGATATTCGTATTTAGAACTAAGGAAATAATTTCATTTTGGAGACCTTTGTTGGGAAAATTGATTATTTTTTGCTTTGCTTTCCTGTGTGGTGTGGTCTGCTTAAAATTTTTTTTGGCATCTTCACTTAGTAGGTTTGCTGTTACTCTAGAGATTTAAGACGTCGGAGATACTGTCTTTTTCTTTAGCTCCTAGTATAGATTTGAGTCCTTTGTTCTGCCGCCCCTGGGGGAAGTGACTTGGTGTGAGTGTGTGTCTGGGGAGGGGCAGAATGTGATGGATGCTCTCTGGGTTCTTTGTAAGACGTTTTTGACTTTTCACAGTCCCTGTGCTTGCAGAAACTGGATTATTTTCAAATTTTGCAATAGTTAAGTGAATTTTACTGAATTGAATAATAGACATAATAAATATATTAATTAAAGTATCTGTGCTTTCAAAAACAGGCCACTTAAAACGCTGAGAAAGATACAATAAGAAAATGAGGCATGGGTAACCACTAAGGATATATACAGTTACACTTAGAACAGAATTCCTCTGTAGAAGACTAGAAAATAGACTGAAAATTAACATCTGACAAGAAGTCCTCCAAGAGGAAATTCCTACAGGAGAACTTCATTCTTGAGATTAATTAAATAAAAGATTAGAAATTCTCTAGATAGCTGTAAGCTATTTAATAAAACTGAAGCAAGCAATTAAAAGACTTGGTTGTAGTTACCAGCAGAGACATTGCCTCCTTTTCATGGTCCTGGTGCTGCCCCCCTCCCCTCCCCGTTACATATCTTCTCCCTCCTTTTACAGCAAAGCTGTATGTGCAGCTCATTAATGCGAGATGTTTTCTGCAGAAGGATTTTCATAAAAAAGCATCTCTCTCTCAATGAGAGTGATGTAGATAATAACTTATTTGGCATTGAAAACACATACACGGTCCTGAGAAAATAGAAATAAAAGTGCTTTGTAGGAATTATACTAATGAAAAGTGTGTGAGAGAGTAGCTTGAAAGAGAAACCTGATTAACATCTGAAACTTCAGCTAACGTTTAGTCGCCTTTGAATAGAACTTACGTTGCCAATAAAGCTACTTTGTTAAATCTCTGGTTTCTATTTCTAAGTTACATTGATGTAAGCATTTTCCAATCCACCTCTTTACAGTATTTTTCTTCCTGTGTCTTCCAGACAAACTGATTAATTCTAACTGTTCTGGGAAATGATTGTAGTTACTCTGGTATCTGCAGAAGGCATTTTCCACTGAAGTCTTTCATGCTCATTCTGAATATATTTTGCACTCTGCTGCACCTGGTGTGCTGTGACAATTGTGTGTGCTCTAGCAGTTGTGTACAATAAGCCGGAGACCTGGAATGTGTTATTTCACCAGAGATCCATCCCTTATCTGAGGGCAGTGTGTGATAGCAAATCATGTCATCATGTTACAGAGAAAAATGTGTAACTGGCACTGGATTCCGCCAAATTGAAGTAGTTGCCATAATTCAGCAGAATTACTGTGCTACGAGTAAATGAGAAAAATAGAAAAAATGAATCCTTATGTGTACCAAGTAGTGCTATTATAATCATTTTAAGCTGCTTCAAAATAAGTTACTGACTACTGAAGCCGTTAAAGAGAAGAGCACTCTATGATGAGATTTTTTTCAGGAGCATTTAAGTTTCTAAGAAAACAGATACAGTCTTCTGTGAAAATAAAGATAGGGTGATACAGAAGTTCTGGATGTAAAATTGTTAATGCTATTATTTTTCTGCTCTAAACAGAAAGCCACATTCTAAAAATCTACTTTTCAAACTTAAATGACTATAATTAGTATTCAGAAAAAGCCACAATAGAACGTTTTTCTCTTGACAATGTATAGATATCCTTGTTTTCATGGCACTTAAGGTAAAAACATAATCCATTGTCGGACTTCAAAGCACAACTCTAAAAAGGAAGAGATGCCTTTCCTAGTGGCCATTTATTGCATTTATAATAATTCTTTGTGTCTGAGTAAAGATGAAAAGAAAAAAAACTTGACTATTTATTACTAAAACAAATTAGCATCTTTTTTTTTTTGTTGTTGTAGTTTCTGAAGTATGAAAATGGGCTTGAAGCTCACTTTGCTATGTGCAATTACTAGAAAACAAATTGTGCTTTGAAGGCCTAATGTTTCGGAAGTTGAGGTAGAGTTCCGTGTCAGATAAAGGACTCGTCTCTTTCCAGTGTTGGGGAGATATCCAGTTGCCCTGTAAATGCTTTGAAGTATATTAAAAATGGCATAAAAATGAAAGAATACTTATGAATGAGGGCATCAGGGACTCAGGTCTCAAGCCTTCAGTGCACTTCCAGCACTTGCAAAGACTGTTTTATAATATGTGTATTCCTAATAACTGTATTAACTAATGCCACCTAAAATCAGTAGGGAATTACTTTTTCAGAAGTGTATCTGTTTACTGTCCATCATGTAATTGACATATGTTGTACGCTTCAGATGTATTTATACACACGCTAAATAAAATATTGTATTGATGTACAGTGGATAAAAGGATGGAGTGATAACATTTTAAAATTTTGTAATAATAAATCCATGTTTTACTATGGAACATACTGGAAGAGTATCCCAAGATCTTTTAAAATAATATTTGAGACGCAAATACAAGTGTTCATGCTTCCTCTTCAGGAGTGATAGGGAAATGTAGTTTGTGTATTGTCTTTGTATTAGACTTAATTTCTGCCAAACAATGTCGTACATGCTTGCACTTAAAAAAAAATGTTGAAATGTTCTGTCGAATTTTGAAACTTTTTTTGGCAGTGCTACCCTTCCCATTTATTTTGTCCCTTGTTTAGCAGTTTGTGTGTGTGTTTTCAAAAGCACTTCCATTCACCATTCAAGGAATTCAATAGAATTCTAATAGGAACTGCACATAAATAACTGCAGAAATCAATGCTTCAATTCAGCCAAGAGTTTTTTGTGACTTCAAAAGCCACAAGAGCATTTATTATTGGAAACATACAATTGACTTTTCTTATATTATCATTTTGCACAGTGATTTGGTTTTTACCACCACAACAAGATGTTTGACAGTTTCATTTGAAAATGATGTATTTACATTCGGCATTCCAAAACAGTGTAATTTTTATCTTTTCTGTGAAGCTCTATTCATGTTAATTTGCATGTTCAGCTCTGTGCAAAGATTGTCCGTGAAATATTCACTGATGGCTTTCTTCTCAAAGGTCAACCAAATGTTAAGCATAGTCTCCTATTCCTGAAAATATAAAAGAAATCTTTAAAGAATGGAGTTGCTGGGTTATTTTTTGTCTGTTCAACTCGTACAATGTAGAGCATATCCTCTCCTACAAAATACTCCATTTCCTGAGTATAACCACCGTAGAAGTAACCAACCTGCGATAGCACAGGGTTGTCTTGGAAGTACGTCAAGCCTTTAGTATTCACACGGCAGCTCAGGCTACGTCAGCTGTACCAGTCCTTTTGATCCTGGTGTTTTGGTGGATTATAGAAAGTGAGATGGTCTTGGAGGAAGATGTTTCAGCACACGAGAAGCTTTGTAAAATTGATACTTCTTTTCTTTTCAAACAGCCTGAAATTGATAGCAAGATTATGTGACATGACATACAGCACTGAGTTCAGCAGTGCTTACTGCCTTATAAATGGACCTCCTGAGTGCTGTGCCTGTTGGGCAGCTCTTGTGCGTAGTTTCTGTCAGGTCATAGCATAGTGTTATTGCCTTGGGTGGAAAGCACACGCAGAAGGAAACGGAGTTTTGTTTTGGTTGTCAGGAGGGTGCTCATGGATTAATGGAATTTTCTGTTTTGGGGTTTTTTGATACTGATAGTTTGAGAAACTAAAGTCAAGTTACCAGCAAGGGCTTTTAGACATCAATAGCCTTCCCCCACCCTCCCAATCTCCTGATTGCTGTTCACCAGCCAGTCTGGTTCTGCATAAGGAGGGTGAGGTGGTGTTAGGAACTGCTTCATGGAATTTAATCTTGTGAACCAACTGGTACTGAGACTTGCCATTCACTCCTCCAGTTACCTTGAGATGCGGACCAGCAGTCCCATCCTTGTCTACCTTGTTGCATGAGCAGTGCTGGTGGTGTGCGTGTGTTTTGGCGCTTGAGACTTCAGCTGGGTGGAAAGGTAGGGAAGCATGGCCTGTCGCTAGTCCTTCCCTTCCCTAACATTTGGAGTGGAGAGACTACACAAGTGAAACTTACACGGCACCTTGAGAAAGGTTTTAATGGTGATGAGGGGGAAGAGAGACATGGTAGAGCATGGTGAGGAGCAAAACTAATAACAGAGATGATGTCATAAATGTAGTTCCATTAGTCTCCAGTGTTGTCACTTGGAATTACATGCTTTTAGGATTGGAGTGGTGTCATGGTGTTACTTTAAAAAAAAAAAAAAATAAAGGCAGTGAAGGTCAGACCTTCTGTTGGTTCCTCAAAGTTCTTCCCAATTTCCTTTTACCACTTCTGTCTAATTCAGATTGCTTTTGAGTCAGCTGCTTTCATCTTGACAATTATGCCATTCAAGCATCCACAGTTAGTATGCTAATGTCTGCATTTCAACTGACTGATAGGCACACCAAAACCTATCTTACTTTTGTCACTGCAACGTGAGGCTTCTTTTAATTTCCCTGGCTGTTCAGCATTTACAGAAACAAGATAATGGAACGTTGCTGGCATAATTTGTAAGCCTAATGTCTGAAGTTTGTTAAACATTATTTCTTCCTGAAACATGCTCTGGCCTTTCCTCTGTTCTTGTAGATGCTTGGTATTTAACTGATATATAAGCCAGAGTGGAAGAAATAATAATGGGCATCTAAAAATGATGATTTTGTAAAGGGAACTTGGTTCTGTAAAGGGGAAGAAAAGGTTTTTTAGATTTGTCTGAAAGCAAGCATTCCTATCTATTTTTAAGTTTGTGGGCCTTCTGTGTCTTTATGAAACTTGGCTTATGAGAGTAAGCAAGACAAACCAGATACCTCATGTTTTTCTTGAAACCTTTGTGGGTATCCCCCCTCGCACTGCTGCTTTTAGATAGCCAGTCCCAAATGTAACAGTGGAAAGCAGAAAAAATCTGTCATTTGTTTTGAATGCAGGAAGGAGAAACAGAGGAGAAAAGAAACAGATAAGTGAGATGGGGAAGACTGGGAAAGAGTGAGTCTTCCCAGCTCTTGCAAGTGGTTGCCAGAAGACCTGAAACATGGAGGTATTAATATATTATTGGTATGGAGCAACAAAGACTTTATTGCTTGATACAGCACACTGTGTTTTATAGCTCCACCCTATCACATAATTCCTTTTGTTGAACATTGCTTCGAATTGGTTGAGGTTCCTTATAGCTTGTCTGTAGAACAGGTGGTCAGAAGTTTACCTCGGAGACAAAAATATAGTTCTAAATTTGGACTGAATTTTTCCCTGACCACTTGACTGTATTTTGTACTCATCATTCCGTTTCTAGAAGTGCTTTCTTCTCCTGCTTGGGCAGTGTGTTTGAGAGAGTGTTGTTCTCTTCTATATCATTTAAGAAAAAAATCTAATATCTAATTGGTGTTACATTTTAAGCTTTTAATGAACATTCCATCAGGTATATATAGAGAAAAAATTGTGTTTCCAAGTGCTTGAAAACTGTAATACATGCAATTTTTGTAATCTCAGGTGAAGCAATCTGAATTCTTTCTGTTTTATCATTCTTGTGCTTTTTCAGGTATTTCACTTTGGTGCTGCTTGGTACTGGAACAGTAACCCTGCCAGTGATGGATAATGGGGAGAAGTATAAGATGCAGGTCCTGTATACAGTGAGCCTTCCTTGGTGTAGCCACATACGAACTGGTTATAAATCAGTTTCCTGGATGTTTGTTTGGTTTTATCATGTAGGTACTGATGGCTATAACTTTTTTTCTGTAGCAGATGTAACTATTTTTAAATGTTCATGGTAAATCCGAAAGCATTTCCATTCTTTCAAGCAATGAAGTACTGCGCTTTCAGTGTAGGAAAGGAAGGAAGCCACTAGTGTGTTATCTTTTAAATAAAGGGCATTGTATAAGCTTTAGTGTTCATTTCCATAGCAAAAGAAAGAACAAGCATAAATTTGAAATTGTGAGGATCATGTTGTTAATACATATGGCATGTAACTATTATAAAAGACCTTATTCTAATGCCAGTACCTGATAAGAACATCGAGATGTATGACCAGTGTGGGCTGCTGCCACTGACTCACTGTGTAATGACAGGCAAATTACTCAGTTTTCTGCATCTTGTTCTACTCCTTTATAAAAGAGAAATATTGTTTCCCAGTAAAACTCTTTGAGATCCTTGGATAAAAGGAGATTATTTTTTTTTGTACGCCTACTGAGTATATAAATTTTAAGTAAGAAAGTGCAGCAAATACCAGGTTCTATGCAAGTCTTTTACCAGTACAGAGTATGATGAGTCTTGCTGCTCATTATGGGTTGTATTAAAGAACCTTGTACTCCTGAAGGTATCTGGAAAGCACAAGCAAGAAGAGGAGTGTAGGTCAGACTTGGCACTTGAGTCTGTGTTCTCCTCAAGCTTTTTCGTAGTTAAGTACAGCTTCAATAAAACTTCTGACGTGTGCATTCATAACTGCTATTCCGTTTTCTTTGGTACGCCAGATACTGTACCACTTCAGATGAAATACTACAGGGAGCCTTTTACAGCAGTTTTCTGTCAATCTCCATAATGTCTTTCACATTATGTCTTTGGTTATGTTTTATCACTGAATTTTCATAATGTTTTGGGAAACCTGACCTTTCCAGAGTTGGTCTGTGTTAACACTGTAGTCTTAATATTTCCCCTGGCACCTACTTGAAACAAACCACAAATTAACGATTCAGACACCACAAAACAAATCACATGCCACTTGTTCCTTCCCAGCTATTCTTCATTGTCATTGTTTGCTGTATTGTATGCAAGTCCTTGTGTATTCTGTGATGGAAGGGACCTAAATAGTGCAGGAGATTTTAAGAGAGGTCAGTAGCAGATAATTAGAGAAACAATGCAACAGTTTCAGGAATATGCAGAAGATGCTGTTTCATCCCATCAATTACTCTAGCTATCACACCAATAAAATGGAGTGATATTTGTATTCTGCCCCAAATTCAGTAAATACACAATCTAAAACTTCAGGTTTGAGTTTCTCTTTACATTTCCTCCTACCTTTTCACCATTTTCCACTCTTTTATTCTTCTCTTCAAATTGCTTTTACCAAAATGAATGGTCTTCACTTGGCTGGATGCTGATACCTTTACTCAATTTTCCTGGTTCTGACCATGAAAGAAGCAGCTTCCTGCTTTGTGGCCACCTGCTGTCTTCCTTGTGCTGCCACAGTGCTTATGCCACTGCACAGTGAACCACATTGGGGAAACTGGTCTGACTGAAAAATAATTTTGCCAAAATTTTGTTGTTTCTTAATTCCCCACTCTGGTTTACCATATGGCTGTACAAATGGCTATGTCAGCAGTAGGGAGAGGATGATGCAAGGCTGGAAGCAAGTGGCCAGACTCAGGAGTGGGCCAGGAATGGCGCTTTAGCTAGTGGTGCCAAGGTATGTCAAAATAGAGTTCATCAGACTAATGTCTAATTGTCTCCAACATGATCACATTCTGCTTCTGGAAATCTTGATCTCTGCTGCTTTTTCCCCTTAACTTCTTTTTCTCTACCCCTTACTGTTTAACAGCTTTTCCAAAGCTGCTTGTTCATCTCTTTCTTACAGTAAGTGATCAATAACAACATCAGTAGAAGCCTCCATTTCTCAGTGTGTACAGGTGGTGGAGCCTGTTGTTCTCAGGGCATATTGAAAACCTCTTATTTAAACCATCTGGGTGGGTGTCATTAGTCAAACCTGAACCATCATTTGGAAATACCCATTAAATAATTAAGATAAGGCTTAGACTGATAAGCTGTTGGAGTTTGATTTGTATAAGTTTCAAAAGAATTATTTAAATCAGTAGTTTTCCAAGGCAGCACAGTATCGTACCTGTTTAGTATGGTATTTTAAAGACTTAAGCTGTTTTGGTAGAATTGTTGGCAACAAAAAAGATGTAATATAACCTTACCTGCTTTCATAGTGTCTTTCCAGCAGGGACTGGATACCTTCACAACAATTTTATTTTTCATGTCCCTGAAATCACAAGGCACTCTTTGTCTGTAAACAAATCCACTGAATAATTCTACCCTTTTCCTTAGTCTACAGAGGTGCACTTTCATTACTCTGCAGTCAAGTTACTAATAGCAGCGTTTTTTGGGGACAAGAGGGTGGTTTGTTTTACTCTACAGACACTAAACTGATTCTGAAATGGTGAATTTGTTACCTGCAAAGCTGGCCATTTTCAGATCAACCTAGGTTAAGGCCCACAAAGAATATGAGTTCACATCTACATCAAAGTCTACATACTACCACAGTGCCAGGTAAATAGACATTCTGGCTGGATCCAAGCCCATATGTATTGGTGCATCTGCATATACTTAAGTCTCAAATGTTTCAGCTAACCTAAGATTATCTTGTTGTTCTTAAAAGATTCAGGTCAATTATGTTCCCTCTATTCCTTTACTTGCTTGGAAAAAAGTAACACAAAACCCAACATCATCGTTTAATGATGTGGTATGCACCATTGAGACAGTTTCTGCAACTCAGCTTTGATATTCAGCTGTGTACGTCCTCTCAGAAAGGAATGATATTAATTACCCTCTGGTCAATTGTATGAGCTATAGTTCATTGTGTTGCCCTTGCCTTCTTTCTGGCTGTCATAATCCTGATTATTGACTTTCAAAATTTCCATTTGTTTCTAGGACAAAAGGATCAATCTTTGGTTCTTTCAAAGATGAAACCACAAAGTAAAACAAAAAAACTGAGTTTAATGCACAGAAACAAACATGAGCTTACTCAGGCTACGGATGATCATTCCGTATTAAGTTTTTTCCAGTAATAGGTCGTTTTCCAAACTTTAATACCAGGATTTGATGTACCGCCTTGATGAAGGTGAACTGTTGAATTCCAGTCTCTAGAGGTATAACTCCAAATCAGAAATGGCAAACAGACACTTAGTTCTATGGCATGTAAAATGTAAATAAATATGACTCTTTGTGCGTTTATGTCCCATGATCTCTACACCTTCTCTCAAAATATCCTAAAGCCTTGTTATATGTGCACTTGGGGTTCTGTTGCCCACGTCCTAAGACTGGCAGCACTCCTCTGCCTGAGAGCTCTTACTGTTGCCTGCCTCCTATTCTCAGTGGTCATATAATGTCTTTCTAGCCTGTATCCATTCTGTACTGCTGGTACCTCCTGATAACGCGAATCCTACTGCCTGCTCATTTCTGTAAGCCCTTGAATGCTATTCTCTTTTTCCCTGCTGAAAAGAAAGCATGGTCTTCTTTCAGGAGTTGCTTGCTGATTCCTGAGGTAATATTTTTCTTGAATTGCTGCCAGTGGTTGTGTTCTCTTTACCTGAATAGTGCTGTCAAATAGTCAGTTTTCTATTTCTTTCCTGTTGCCTTGCCTAGTTTTTATGTACTTTCCATAGATGTCATATTTTTATCTGTAAGTGTTCTGAAAGCAGGCATTTAAGTAAAGACTCTCTGATCTCCCTTAACTCTGATATCATTGTATTTTGTATTCTCCTAAATTCTCTGTCAATCATATTCAATAGAAAACTGAAAGGACTTCTTAGTGAAGCCAACAAAACAGAAAAACAGGCTAACTACAAAAGTGAATTTCAGATAAATGTTCAAACAACTGTAGGTTTAAGACCTTTCCCATCCCTTGTGGTTCAGACTAAAAATTCAATGGTCCATGGACTTGCAGGACGAGATGTAAGAACCAGATCTGTGGTGTTATTAAACTTGCCATGTAATGGCGGCATGACTACCCCTGCTCCAACTACCAATATCCTTGCACGTCATGTTTCAGAGGAGTATAACGGCAACTTTACAAAGTGGCTTAATAGAATATGTAGTGGCAAAAATAGTGGTCGTTCATTGATGTAAGTTATTTTGCTGTAGTGACCACTGTGTGCTGGAGAGATGTGCATGTAGTGTAGCCGGTGTATCTGTTGAAAAACAAAGCCTAACACGAAGAATGCACAAGCTGTGGGTTTGGGTATCTTTGCTCTTCAGTTACTTATTTTGGATTTCTTGAGAGCTAGATGAGATTTCTGCACCTTCATGAGCTCTGTCAGCACTTGTTCAGTCTAGTTGGCAGCTCTTCATTTCTCTCTGTTTTTTCCAGCAGATTTTCTTAGAGAAAGGCAGATGATCTAACACTGAAGAAATTCTGATTTGTGTGTCTCTTTATATACTTCCAGAGGACAGATGGACACGTCTGTTATTTAATAATGCCCATGCTACATCCTTTGTGAAGAATCAGAATAGCTCCTAGCAGTCTGCCTGCCTGTCAGTAGCAGACACAAGCTTCTTGCTGGTTTTGTGTTGAATAACAGTGATTTCTGCTCTCTGGGCTCCAGCTTTCAGAGTTTGAGAACAGCACATTCTCAGATGGACATTGTAGATTCCTCATGCTCTTGGCTGCTGAGTAAAGTACTCTTTCTTTGAGAGATTTTTTGGGTGACCTTCTGGTAAATAAGCATGCTGTGCTGGTTCTTGGAGAGTGGGAGCTACTTTTCAAAAGGATAAGGCGGTGGTGGTAATAAACTCTTTACCATTGCCTCTCTCTGATGCACATAACATCACACTTATTCTTAAGAAATTGCCAGAGCATCCTGACACAAGCTCCTGAATCTGGAAAGGATAAGCTTTGTTTCATTTCTTTTCTCTGAACAGTCAGAACAGAAGAACACTCAGATATTCCTCAGCTTGTTTTCTGAGCCACCCCGCTGTTGACTACCGCTGAAGGAGAGACATGGTGCATGGCACTTGCCACTCGCTGTTTCACAAGTGGTGCGTAACATTCCCGACAGCCTCAGCTCAGTAACAAGTGATCCAGTTGGAAACACAGCTCTCTCGTTGTCTGGCTTCACAGACCCCAGTTTTAGACCTGCTAGCACTGACTTCAGAGGAGAGGAACTTTTCCAGCACTGGGCAAAACTGAGACTTCTCAAGCCTTTACTGGAATGTAAAGGGACCATTGATCTGTGTGTTTCTACTCTGCAGCTTGCTGGAGCCACAGAAACCTTGGGTCACTGGAGTCTCCTTCATATTCCGATCTCCTTCATATACTATTAAAGAATGCACTTTCTATATTGGTTCCCAGTCTATTATTCCATAATGGGAAAAGGATCCTCTGCGTTTCATGAGTTGGGGTATTTTTGTCTCTTTGTAATATGGCAAGCTTGTTCATCTCTGTCACAGATCCACTAATTATATCAGGGAGGACTTAACTGGGAAAACCAAACTGAGTGGCTAGTGGTTTGGTTTTGGCCTGATGCTCTCAATCTTCATGAGCCTTACTATTCTGGACTGTCTCCTGCATCTTTATTGAGATTAAGTTTGCTCACTCAGTTTACCACTGCATTTCTTGAAATACTGAATTTTCTAAATTCCTTATTTAAAATACATCTTGTAGTAGTGAAAGACTTTGTCCTCTGGAAGAACTGAATCTGATCTGATCTGTGATATTCTTATGAAAACGTCCTGCTGTTTAGAAAGAAAGTAATGTAATTCCATCAGTGAATATGCCTGTTGCTTGTGTAATATTAGTGTCTTCATTTTGGGAAATTATCTCTGCAAAACATCTGTGGAAGTGCAAGGAAGAGCTTTGTGCACTCAGCTGAGCATGATACGACTATGCAAAGAGCTGCTGCTCTGCAGAACACCGCTCCTGTTGCTTTCACCTGTGTTTCCAGCAGCTGCTTCCAAGGAAACTGGACTGTGCTGTAGAGCTGCTGGGGAGGTACGTGTGAATAGATATTGGAAAACAGAAGAACCTGCTTGCTTGGTTTCTTTGTTACTGTGCACATTCTGTATCATAGAATCACAGAATGATTTGGGTTGGAAGGGACCTTTAAAGGTCATCTAGTCCAACCTCCCTGCAAGGAGCAGGGGCATCTCCAACCAGATCAGGTTGCTCAGAGCTTCATCCAGCCTGGCCTTGAACGTTTCTAGGGATGGGGCATCCACCGCCTCTCTGGGCAACCTGTGCCAGTGTTCCACCACCCTCAGTGTGAAAAATGTCTTTCTTATATCCAGTCTGAATCTACCTCCCTCTGTTTTAAAACCATTACCCCTTGTCCTATCACAACAAGCCCTGTTAAATAGTTTCTCCCCGTTTTTCCTGTAGGCCCCCTTTAGGTACTGGAAGGCTGCAGTAAGGTCCCCCCAGAGCCTTCTCTTCTCCAGGCTGAACAGCCCCAGCTCTCAGCCTGTCCTCATAGGAGAGGTGCTCCAGCCTCTGATCATCTTTATGGCCCTCATCTGGACCTTCTCCATCTGGTCCATGTCCTTCTTAATGTTGGGGGTTCCAGAGCTGGACACAGTAATGCAGGTGGGGTCTCACAAGAACAGAACAGAGGGGCAGAATCACCTCTTTCGACCTGCTGGCCATGCTTCTTTTGATGTAGCCCAGGATGCAGTTGGCTTTTTGGGCTGCAAGCGCACATTGCCGGCTCATGTTGAGCTTCTCATCCACCTATCCTGCCATATATGTCTCTTTCTTTAGCCTTTTAGTTCTGGGATGTTATAGATGATGCCGTCAGAAGTACTTCAGTTATGTTAGACTGCATGCTTGTTGTAAAACACCATTAAAACAAAATAACAACAAAAAAAAATTTAATAACGTCAGGGTAATGTTAGTGTTAATACAGCATAGAAAATTTAACTGAAATCAACAACAAAAAAAGACTGCTTGGTCTTATAGTATATTAAATAAGACTCCTGAAATTTTCTTATCTAAACCTAAGAAACTATCTTTACAGCATAGGCAATATAAATAAACTGCACTTCTAAGATAATGTAGTTTAGTTATTAGGTAAATAGCTTTTTAGGTTAGCCTATTCTTTTTTTAAGGATAGGAATTGAAGATAATGAAAAAGTGTTAGAATAAACAATCCAAGGCAGTATTACTGATGCTGACTTATAATAAAAGAAGTCACATAACGGTGTAATTTTTATGGTACTGTATCTTTGCCTCCAAGGGAAAACCAATAGTGATTCTCTGTATGAGGCAGAAGTTTCACTTTCTGTCATGCAATGCAGAAGGCAGAAAATAGTTCGGGGAAGCTGAGTTTAATTATAAAACGAGTGCCTAAAGGAGAGGTGGTAAGAAAGTGATGGGGCCTGACTGCAGAGGCACATGAATGAGAAGAGTTTTTAACCTTAAAATTCCCCAGGGGAGCAGTGCAGGTGTGATGACTCGGACAGCTTGTCACCTTTTAATGCCTTCTTCATAGATTCATTTATATCAATGCACTTTGTACAATATTTTAACTTTAAAGAAAAAATGAATGTAATCTTTTGTCTTCACACTTCATAGAAGCTGTAAGTTTTCTTCTCTTTTTATGTATCAGAAAACTTAGCTACTGGAAGGCTGTATCGTGTCACTGTCAACTTGTTTGTGCATGTTGAGAACAGACTTTTACTTAATCAGTTTTCCTGCAGAGATTTCTCTTCTCCTGAAAGTCTTGTTTTGAAGGAGGTCATCCCTAAGCATGACAGGCGTTGAGTTAATTCTGTTGGTGAAGAAGATAGAAAATTGAGGCAGGGCTAAGTTCTGAAACACAGAATTAACTCAAAATTTGTGCTGTTAGGGGAAAGTCACTTGACTATGCAGGTCCTTTACGGATTTGCCTGATGGTGTAGGAGTCTTTCTGTACCTCGTGTTGAACTCTATGAAACTTGAAAGCCTTTTAATGATTTCTGGTAATGCTGTGTAGGTGATCATGTTGCCATCCATGCCTTCCATTCATAACATGTGGAAAGCATCTCAGCAGAGTGCATCAGGCACCTTACACCTGTGATGTTACTCTGACTATAGATGAACCTGGCATCTCTCTTTTAAGCTTGGGACCTTGGCTACGGTTTTTCTTCTTGTCTCCAGGTGGTACATATTTGCTTTTCTGTGGTTTTCAGAGACATTTTTATAATTCCTATTGTTTTTCCATCTTCTGTACCCACCCCAAAGGACTAGGGCATGGAATAGCAAGACAGGG
Source organism: Tetrax tetrax (assembly GCA_009806455.1). Lineage (NCBI taxonomy): Eukaryota > Metazoa > Chordata > Aves > Otidiformes > Otididae > Tetrax > Tetrax tetrax. Next base: position 21,050 of record WHYT01000261.1, read on the forward strand.
ATGGAGTAAGCCAGAAAGAAGTAGAAAAGTTGAAAGATGGTTAGAGAAATGGACATAATGTAGGACAGGATTTGAGTAGTGAAGGGAATTGAAGATTTAGAAGGAGGACTGTTAGAGCCTTGAGATGTGAAAGATCTGGAATACCTGAAGGAGGGGAATGGTACAGAACTGATGGTTTCAGTAGTAATTATCTTTGTAGTTTCAGCATGGCTACTGCATCAACTTGTGAATCTGTAACCATCAGCTTGTGAATCTGACCTGTGTTTGCACCTGCTTTTCCAGAGAAAACAACAGGAACAAGAACCAGGCTATTTTAAGATGACTGAGTTAGTATATTATTTAAATTGCCTAGTGACTTTTAAAGGACTATTAGGAGAAACAGTTAAGTGTCTGAAAACATAAGCATAACAATGTGCTATCTCCACTGACCACTGTTACCTTTCAGGGATGATAAAATATTAACATGATAACTTACTAAGACAAAAAATCTTGCATTGGATGTCAAATACTCACAGAAGAATGGTTCTCCTGAGAGAGACCGTTGCTGTCTGATAAAGAAAATATGTTGAGAAAATTGCCTTGTTTTTATTACCAACTTGACAGGAATTTTTGTTGTCTATAATGGTATTCATAAAAGTAACTTAAATATTCATTATTGTAACTTGTTTTCATTTCTCTGCAAGTTTGTGCTGGTACCTTTAAGAGCTGTGACCTTTTATTGTGACTTTGTGAACTCTGTATACAATCAAGAATTGTAATGGGCAACTTTAGAACTGTATTTTACATTAAATAAAACAATACCTAGAGTAAGCTCTTTTAGAGCATTTTGGAAACTAAGCTAGGTTCTTCATAAAACTTGCCTCATTCGTTATTTTTGAGATTTGCTTACTGCATTGATCTTACAGGTGTGATTTCCTATTTATGCAAGTTAGCGCTAGTGGAGACTAATCACGCCTGATCTAATGGTGAACTTTTTTCTTAGGACTGACTGTGATTTTGGGATGGCTGACAGCAGGTTGAGTTCTAGATGTTCCTTCCTTTACCATCTACACTCTCTGTACGTGGCGTTATTCAGAGGGAGACACTGCACAGATGCTCATTTGTGCTCTGTATTTTGAAAAATTTGGGTTGGTTTTTTTTTTTTTTTTTTCTACAGTAGCTTCTGTTCCTGTTTAGAAAAGGGAAATGAATCTGTCCCAAAATGTTGACTGCTTGGCAGTTGAGTAGAAAAAAGTGTCCAATGATGGCCTCAAAGGAAAAGTATTTAAGGAAGCAATAATTTTACTTGCTGGCAGCTTCCCTTCCACTACTTCTATAGAAAACAGCAAAAATTTTGATTCTCGCCTTTACCAAAAGGACAAGAAGCTGGGAAGCTTCGGTTTGTTCTGCAAATCTTTTTCTCGTTAAGAACACTGGAATTTATCGTTTCTGTCAAAAGACTTGAATCTTTTTGGCTCCGCAGGCTTGGAAGAATTTTCAGAGTTTGTCAGAGATTCACATCTCCACATACCAGTGCACGCTGGAAGTATGGGTCAGTCAGTACCTACGGATTCTTGAGAAGTGAAATGCTGGAAAGAAATATGCCTACTTTTAAAGTCCTCTGCTGTGTTTGGCAAGGACCAAAATTACACCTGAGGAAGAAGTTACTTCCTAGCTAAGAACTGTAAGATCATTTCCATGCTTAGTTTTGACTGTCTTTCATAGGGATTTTGGCTAAATGTCAACTGTCTATGTAATAACTTGTACTGAATTTCCAGATATTAAAGGTCTACTGTCATAAAAGGACATTGTCCTGTTGTCTTACTAGACACTTGTCAGATAGCTTTGGAGACAGAATTTCACCCCTCTGTAGAAATAACGAATATGGTAGCAGGGTGGGTTTCACAGTGTGACGTACTTAGGCTGTTGTTGCAGATCAGCTACTTAAACTGTGTGTTCCTTACATGCTTTTGGAAATCACGGTATTGTGGATAAGTTTGTTTTTTCTTGCGGAGTTACATTACCTTTTTATTTTGACTGTGAAATCCCTTTCTGGCATTTGTAGCGTGCCAGGTTTGCTGAAGACCTCCTCACTAAGCCTTGCGTTAGGTCTCTGCTGTCAAGTTTTCGTAGCCTACCACACGCTTCAAATGCTTGTTGCGAATTTGAAACAGATAGACATTCAGCATAATCATTGATTATTACTTAAAGCACTTTTCCAGTAGAATTCAAGGAGATCTGAGAGCACTGAAGGAATCAGTTAAAATCTGTCATTCGGATGCTGCGTTGCGTAGTCCCTGGCTCAGTGGAGGCTCGGCTCGGAAGTTCAGCGCTTGCTTGGAGGAGCAGAAAGAGCTGAATGCAATAAAGATGGAACAGCTGTGCGAGCTTCTGGTTTCTAACAGCCCAGGGATTATAACTGATTCTGTTCCCTTACAATGGTATCTGTTAACTGCAGTATAGGGGAAGAGACTATCCCAGTGGGTTTTTTGCTAAGCATTTTGTGCTGCTCTGTGTTGGAAGGTGAATTAGTTTGCATAGAAGGCTCTTAAATCAATCTGCTGCTTCAATCATTTGACTTCAAAGAGAAAAATATGCTATATCCTTACTTTTAAAACAGTGGGAAAAGATTGTTAAAGGTTAGGACATCATAGTATCCCCTGTATACAGCTGAACAGTAAAATAACATATGTTCACTTTTAATAGTGATTTTTTTTGCACAAGTAGTGAGAACTTTACTGTATCATTATAAAGCTAAATTAGTCACTTGATTAAGACTTCTTTTGAGAGCAATTTTAATGCTTAAATTATTTTATTATGAATAAGTAGATGTCAGTTACAAGCAATGTAGTGGAAAAGTTGATTTTGTATCACTTAAAATTTAGTGACTAGATATGTAACCAACCCCGTCAGCATGGTTTTCTTAGAATTAAGCTTTGTTTTAAAAAAAAAAAAAAAATAAAAAATTGTCTGATCTTTCACACCACAAGTTTGAGAAGGCTAGCGGTGATGACGTGTGAACTTCTGTATTGGGCTGTGGTTACAATCAGGTTGGCATTTGTAGTCCTGGTAGGGATAAAAACCAAAAACTGAACTCACCCCCAGCCTCTCAGCTGAGGCATGATAGCTGTGTGCTTGCAGCCTGCAACACAGTGAAAAGGCTCAGGGTGGGGATTTGAATCACCTTACAGTTTTAGTGGCACAGAAAATATTTTAACTTCCAGACCTCCAGTTGTTTTACAAAGAAGAATAAGAGGTAATTTGATCACTGTCAAGGTATCGTCAAGCGTGGTGGGCTCTTCCTGCGTTGGTTTGTGGCAGGAGGTATACGGTAGCTTCGCATCAGGAAACCGATTTGGCTAACTGAATGTTCTCAGGAGCAGCAGAGAAGTAAGTACGTGACATGGAAGACCCTGTGATATGCAGGAGATTAAACTGCATTCAGGGTTTTGTTCTTGTTTAAAAGCAGTAAATACGTGAGTGAAACCATAAATAGCAGTGTGATAAATAGCCGTGTGACGTTAAGCTTATAAATAGCATTTTATAATTTTGTAATACTTTCTCCTTTTAGTAGCCTGTTGCTCTTTAACTTCAGCACATGCTAACTTGGCATGTATGTGTTCATTTACCCTTCTCGACAATGTTTTATTCCAACTGGAGCCATGATGTTTCTTTATTACTTCATTTTCAGTTGATTAACTGGCTTGTAACGTGGTTATGTGCCTGCTTTTTCAGTGGACGTGAAACTTCATACTGAGCTGAGCCACTGTGATAAAGAAGCATTAAAGCCTCTGTTGCCTTTCAGAAAACAAATGCTTTAGTGGAGATTGTAAAAGTTGTTTTACTACTAAAAGTAAATACAGTAAATAATCGAATAATTTAATTAATTCATCTCAAACCAACAGTATTGAAAGTTTTCTTTTGCTGATTCTGAGTGGCAATTGATTTTAGAAGTTTTCAGGTCCAAGGAAAATGGGTAGATAATTTTTCTGAGTTGAATGCTTTATTAAAGGCAATGCCACTAGATGTTTTTATAGGGAAAATGTATATCCTGTGCCTGGAAAATAATTCACTGTTATGTTAGCAAAAGAAATCTAACTTTTAATTGAAGGCCTGAGGTTTAATTAGGTGGGCTGAAATGAATAGTGTATAAATATAGAGTTTCTCAGTGAATTTTAGTTTTTCTTGGGTGACATGGTGTGACTCCATTTTGGTGCTGTAATGCATTAAAAAATTCCTTCTTTGGGGTTTTGTGCCTGTCCCAGTTTTATATCTGCAACTTTGTGCCTTTACTTTCTGGAAGCGGGAATGTAGGGATTTTTTTTTTTTTTTTTTTTTTTTGCAGTGT
>WHYT01000261.1:36949-57333 GCA_009806455.1 Tetrax tetrax
TTGGATTTTTTTTTTTTTTATGTTGCAGTGTGTTCATAGTTATCCTTGACAATGTGATGTTGCTTTTCACACCATTAATAACATCTGATATTTATTTTTTTTTAAGTTAATTTTATGGAAATTTCCAAGCATTACTGGGAAGAAAACAAGTCATGTCTAGAATAAAAAAATAAAACTTCAAAGTTTTTTCACAGGTCTACTCTGATGAACCCTGGTAAGAATTATAAACCTTTTCTGTCAGTTTGGATCTTGTCTTTCCTCTTGCATTACGTTTTCTTCCAATGCTTTTTTTTTACAGATGCTTCTGTAAGCTTGTCAGTTTAATTTGAAAAGAAGGAAATGCATCCGAAAAGAAAAGCATTAGATAAGTCTTAGAAATTTTTCCTCTTACTTGTTTATGTACAAAATTGGTTGTAGTTTAACAACTTACAAAACTCAGAATATATGAAGGTAATTGCACGGAGCCTGCAGTCTGGCCTTAACCTTTAGTCATGTCATAACCTCTGACAGGGTGGAACTGTTGAGGTCAGTATTCTACAATTTTGGAAAACTTGTGGTTTGGCTTTGAGTTATACTTTGTAAGAAGTGCAGATAAAATTATCCTGTTGTTTTCTAGTCAAGATCTTTGAAAATTATCCTCTTACAAAGTAGGTTTGTTTATTTTACAAATCTGGGGAGCTTAGATTTCTTTAAGATACTTTGCTAAAGAAACTAAACACACAAAACTGTGATTTATTTATTTGTTAGATTTCACTGCAGGTGAATGATTATCAGATTTGACTGCTTAATCATTTGAATGTGAGTAATATTTTCATTGACAGATTCACTCAAATAATTTTGAACTTCTAGTCCTCTTGAGCTGGCTTGAAAATGGAAATTCTTTCCTATAAAGAAAATCTTTGAGAGGAGGCAGAGGCGAGTGAGAAAAATACTTACCTAAGCTGCACTGAGGCTGAAAAAATGTGAGCGCTCTTAATAATAAATAAATAAAAGGAGAACTTGAAATTTGGGATGAATATTTGATGTGAATAGGGTGATTCTTTTGCTACTGGGCAGGTCCATCTCACCCTTGTGGAGAGGTTTTCATTCTAGTGCCCAGAGACCTGTTTTGGGGTCTCTCTCTAGTGTGCACCCCAAGAGCAACCGAAGAGGCGACCTGCTCCTTTCTCATACCCCACAGCCAGAAAGCTGAGGAGAAGGCAGAGTATCCCCGTGCTCGGGAAGGGAGCGCGAGGCAGGGCGGCTGACAGCCAGAGGCAGGGATGGAGTGAGGTCACTTCTTTGGGCAGTGCGGCTAGAAGACTTCCCTTGGTTTGTTTTCTGTTGGAGGAGGAAGCGGAGTTGACAAGCGTTTTCCAGGCAGGTGGCCAGATAGGCATTATTTTAATGTTTCCAGCGGAAAATTGATGTTTTTTGGCAAAACTAAAATTTTCCATGTGAAAATTTCTATTTTGTGGAAATGGCATCTCTGATTAAAGAGCAATTTTGATGGAAAGTGTCCAATTGGTTACATTCAGCCTTAGAATTAGCATCTGCTGTGTTTAAGTCTATTGAAGATAATTTGGCTTAGGTTTAGCAACTCTGAACAGACAACTTTCCTTCCCCTGTCTAATACGTAAGTTCTAGTGCCAGCTGAAATGCAACTTGAAGTCGGCTATGAGTAGAATAAAAGCTTTTTGCGAATTTTGCCAGTTTGTTTTCAGTTCAGACTGCCTTCAGCTTCAAAGGCTGCACAACACAGGTGCCATGGCTGGACTGAAGCTGCCCATTCAACTAGCTGCTCTGGGCTTGAAGATCCTGCTGCGTGCAGCAGTATTGGTCTGTGTGTGCTCGAGTGGTTAATAGCTAGCCCACAGATTTTTATTTTTTTTTTTTCCATTGGTGTGTTTTCTGTTGATGTCTTCAGATCATTGTGGTTGAGGCTTAGAGGTATAGGATGTGGGACTTGCGTTCATTTACAGTCCCATCAAGTTAGAACACGTAACTTCCCAGCATTTGGTGTTTTACCCCTGTTTTATCTGCTTAGTTCTATACAACTGCTAAAGACTAGCAGTTGTTGTTTACATGCAATTTCTTTCTCCTTTTGGCTTCTTAAGTTGTCTTCAAAATCCCTCTTATTTGTAGATGGAAAACCTGAAATCAAAGCCCAATTCTCACTTGCTACATTTCCTTGATTCAGCGCACGTAGTCAGGCTGTTAATAATCAGCGTCCTGAAAGGACTGTACTAGGTTGTTATAGCTATAGGCAGTTTTACATTGTCATTAAAGGCTCAAAGATTACCAGGCTTCTTTTAGATACTAAAGAACATTTGGTTTCTGCTAGGCCTGCAGAGAACTGTAAACTTCTTTTTCAATAGGTAATGAAGTATTTTTTGGAGTTGTATAGCAAAAGGGTGTCAAATTTAGTTACCCCTTGATAGTTTTGAGGAAAGCTGTAGGAAAAAGTTTGAGGTTTTTTTGGTTTGTTGGTTGATTTTTTACTCTGGGTTTTTTTTTTTTGTTTGTTTGGGTTTTTTTCTTCCCCATTTCCTAAGCAATATATAAACTACCTTGTTATTGTCACCTGATGATTCTGGTTTTAGTTTGTCTGAACTTGCACTGATTTCAGCTCTTTTTTTCTTTTGGTGAGTAAATATTTAGGCTTCCTAATCTTAGAGTTGTATGGGAGCCAGAATTTCCTTTTGATGAAAAATCTTTTTAACTCACTTTAGGAAAACATTTTAAAAATTACTGCAAATTTATTTTGAGAAGTTTCTATCGAGAATATATTTTAGTAATGTTTCATTATAGTCTCCATTTATTACACCTTATTATAGCATTGAGTCATGAAACCAAGAATATGAGATCCAGCTCCAGGAATGGGCAGAGGCACATGTAATAATAATCTGTGTGAGGGTCAGGGATTGCCCTTTTCTAAGGCTGTCTGCAGGCAAGGGCAGGTTATCGATATGATCAGGTTTGAAATACTGGAGGTGGAACTTACTTGGAAAACTTCTCTATTTATTCCTAGTAATCTTTACACATGATAAATGCCTCCAAATATGCTGTGTACTAGGAAACAGGGTGGTTTTATGTCTTATCAATGCATTTGCGTGTTTGTTTAATTTATAATATTTTTTAAGTGTGGAAGGATAGTTAAATTTACTGTTTTGTGACATTTAAACAGTACTCCTCTTCCTAGTTATTTTGCCTGGCAACTTTTTATCCTTTTCTGACTGCTTTAGCTAGCTGCCCTTCCACAGAGTTCGATCTGCATTTTTTTTTGATATATTTCTATTTAAAAAAATAGTTAGTTGTATTTTTTTCCCTGCTAACTTTGCCACTTTCCATCCTAAATTGCTTATTGCAGGAGTGTGGGCTGCTGCTAACTTGGTCCGTGTGTTCCTCTGCTGTCCATCGCACTGGCTGAAGCGGTCGTATAGCGGTGCCGTGACCGCGGCCATGCACCCAGGGGCCGTGCCTTCGCTGGCTCGCGAGCTGCCCGCTGCGGCAGCTGGTGGTTGCCATCAGCCTACCTATAGTGGGAACATGGTATGAGGAGGTAGGGTGGGCAGAGTCTCTCTCTGGTCTGAAATTGGCTTCTGTCGGTCATAAGATTGGGTTGTCTTGGGGTTCTGGCCTCCCTCGTGGCTGTTGTGTCCACTCGGGGCCCATCCAGTAACATCTGCTAGTAGTCTGTAACTTACTCAGACCTTGCTTGTCTCTTCCTGCCTGCAAATTCTGATTGTGGCTTCAGTGTGTCACCCGTAGGACAGGTGGGTTTGTATTTGCTGTGAATAACCATAGGTACTTGATATGAAGCTTTTTCCTAAAGGCGGGTGGACTCTGAATGTTTTACTTGCATCACTGTCTCTTCTGAAGTGCTCAGCCCTGAACTGGCTGCAGCTAGCTGGAAGGAGATTTTCTGTTGTCTTTGCATTTGTTCACACTCTCATCTGTAAGAAGACTGTGGAGTGAAAAGGGAAACGAGTTGAACCTGCTGAAGTAGGATAAGGGTAAAAAAAAAAGAAAAAAAAAAAGAAATGGGACTTCTAATTACAGATCTTTCTTAGCTGCAGACTTCTAGTGTACTGGGTGGATTTCTTCAACCTCTCTGAAGCTCAGTTCCCCAGCTAGAAAACTGGTCAAAAACTGAAAAAGAGATGAGATTTACCATGAAAGGATGTGCTATGGAAATCCAGTGCATTTCTCAGGCTGCCAGTTTTTATGTGATGTGGACAGATATTCACTGAGAATAAATTTGAAACTTAAAAATGGGTTTAAAGTGAACCATATTGAGCTGTTTGGAATCTGTATTTGTATGTCTATTTGTCTCTTTTTTTTTTTTCTCCTCTTTTTTCTCTCAACAATATTTTTAATATCTTGTTGGGCTGTATCTTACCTAGAGTCCTGGATAGTGAAGATGGAAGAGTTACTTTCTTCATGTGAAAAGTGACTGGGCATAGAAAGGGAGGGTGTAAAGGTTTTACCTTCAAAATAATTGGTAAGGTTGATGACATGGTTTCTAGGAACTACTTTTTTTTTTATTAGTATTACTTCTAAACCGTGCTAGTAAGTATTATAATCTCAGACTAATGAAATTTATCTTGCTCTCTTTGTGTTTCCTGAAATGTTATGTATAGAAGTGAAAAAAAGCAGATACTGGACTTCCTGCACTATCCTACTTCAGACCCAAAGCAGAGAAAGGGAGCATCTGAATTTCTGAGAGCCTTTTTTCTTATTTTATTCTTTTTTATTTTTTTTGAGCTTTGTGCATACAGTTCAAGCATAATGAGTATTGACATTTAATTACAGAGAATTGTAATTTATAGTAGGCTTTTCTGTTCGCTGTAGTCTTGTTCTTGAGGGAAGGGAGGAGCAAGGGAGAGAATTGTCAAATTGTCAAATAGTAGGTTGCTGCAGTACTGCCAAACTTATTTGCTGTGTTCTGGTATACATCCTCCAGCTTTCTCTAGCAGATCGGCCACAGTCTTGTGTAGAGTGAGCGAGCACTTGTTAATTATTGTTATACTGGAAAGAATAAAATCTGGGATTGACAGAGAAAGGTGTTTCGCGTTTAACCTTTTGCCTATCTTAGTAGTTATGTGATTATAACAGTGAAAATTTTGCGTGGTATCACACAGCATTTGTTCCAATTGAAATACCTATCCAAAGAAGGAGATCAGCATTATCAAAGGAGGTCTTCAATAAAGAAAAGGGACTTCTAAAAAGAAGTCCTGATGTAATTTTTGAACTGAGAGTAATTATTAATTTAGGTGTTGAGCCTGTACTGAAATCTATAGCCCAACCCCATGAAATCCTTATGTTCATAGACGAGATGAATTAACAAATTTAGAATCTTAACTGAATAAGTGAATAAAATATTAATTCTTTGTTACTGGCTCATGTGTAGGAGAAGCTGATGGTGGAGGATAGAAGCTAAATTCAACTTATTTTCTCTCAGCTGTTGAACTTCAGGCCCGAAATTTTCAGGAACTATCAGATGTACTTTAAGAATTATTTTTTTTGGTGTTAGATTTGGCCCTTTATGTGGTTGAGGATTGAGGATGTGGGAGTAGCACATTCATTGAAATGCAGGTAAGATCATGGATATTTTGGGGGCACGTGAGTGTGTTGCTCTTTATTACTCTCAAGAGTGAAATACTTGCAGATAGGAATTTATTTTGCTGTTCTGTACTTCTTACATCAGTGAGGGATTTAGTCAAGCAGCTCAGAGTGCCTGCAGATAAACAAAGGTCTTGAGGGAGAGTGGCAGCTGGAGGTAGATAAGTTTGGTGTACCAGTTCTGCATATGAAGTGTGGAGGCTGCTCTGGGCCAGGCTGTAATGAAGGGTGCGGGACCAAGGAGAGGGGTGAGCTGGGAGCCCCAGAGCTGCCAACCCTGTGAGCTGACGAGAGGACAATTTGGTTACCCACCAGCGAAGAGAAGTTGCGAAGGTTTTGGAAACTGCCTTCTTAGCTTCCAAAGCCAATATCTCCTTGTATCCAGTGCTCTTTTTTGACAGTTCTTTGTAAACGTGGTAGCACGGAAGGAGTGGTGCTTGTAGTTATGTTGTGTGGTCACTAACTCCCAGTTTGTCAACAGGAAAAATGCGATATCTCTCCTTTCCAGTGGAGGTTTTAGGAGGAGTTTAATAAGTGGCCATGTGGTAGCTTTGCAGGGTTATATTATTTTCCTTAAGCAGAATTAATTGGATTAGTTTATATGTAACAGATAATTAATAAATTTACAAAACAAACATAAGATTTTGATAGAGCCCAGAATTGTCAATGATGCTATTGCCTGGCTAGGAGTCCAGCGTGAACCTTTGCTCCTGGTGACAACAAAGTGAAACGACCTGAAGTTTACATATCAAATTTCAGGAATTATGGATACTTTCCATTGTTTTGTCAGCAGAAAGCAGGAAGAAATGAATGAAGTGTGAATGATTGGAACTAGTTCAGGATTGTAGTGCACGGGTTGATTCACTTAAATGACAATGAATTTCTACTCTGTTTTTATTTATAAAGAATGTCCTGAAGCTGTGTGCTACATCAGGATTGCTGAAAGCTTTCAAAACAAATATCTGAAAGATAAAAAACCTCAAACTGTTGTTTGTTGGACTAATGTGGACTTCCCTCAAAGTAGTGCACAATCAACTAATGTTTATCATTTTCGAACTGGTTTTGGTTAAAACATTTAATATAGTTTCACTAGTATCTTTTCAGTAAACGTATACAAAGATGGGTTCTAGATATAACTCAGTGTTTGAAGTGTGATAGGTTGTATTACTCTGTTTAAATGTTCAAATTTTTCTTTGTACAAATAGGGTTTGTTTTTTTTTTTTTTTCCTCCTAAATGGAATTGGTTACTAATTTTAGTAACCATGGGTTCTGTAATCTACTTAATGTATTCAAACTACATCATGTTATAAGAATGTGGGTTTTCTATGAGTCTGGCCTGCTTTTCCACGTCTTGTAGCACATTCATCTACTATATTGGACCCAAATTGGCTGGTGGGCTGCAGTGGAAATACATGCCTTCTGGGTTGCTAAAATACCAGCTTCTAAACAAATGGAAATCTGGCAATGCCTTAGCTTCTTATCTGCTTTAGATTAGTCACGAAAAATGAAATTTCTCATGTCCTTTCATGCACGTGTGCATACTGTACTGTGCCGAGGTGATTGTCTTTGTGTACAGTACACGATGAAAACGCTCTTTAAGAACTCTTTACTTCAAGTCAGCAAATCAGTTACACTCTTGGATAAATTAAATTTCAGCTAATTGCCTTCTTAACCAGCAGCTTATTTTGAGCTGCTTAAAATTGGTTAGTTTATTGTAAGCCCAAGCAAATTGTTATTTTGCTGTATACTTTTACATAAAAGAATAGAGGATGCCGCAAATTCACTAGTGAAGCTTCTGTATGCTCTTTAATGCCCTAACCAAGCCAGTATCGCAGGCATGTTCTCTTTGATAGGGAACACTCCCTAGAATTGCTTCATCGCTTGAAACCTGAGCTCAGGCAGGAAATGTACAACTTACTCCCTCCACAGACCTGGGAGGTAAGTGGAGTTTCATTGCACAAGTTCTGTCCTTCTCCAGTTGCTGTAGCAGCATGTGCTTTGGATTATTAATTCAAGTGTCTAAATATTACATGCTTAGCAAAAAAATTATAAGCAGAAACCTTCTTCATTTGCAAAGATTGATCCAATTTAAATAATCCACTTGCATGTACAGCAAGATTTTTAGCATAAGTGGCCACGGTGCTGTGCATGACACGGATATGCACAGACAGTAATACCTTGCTTAAGTTAACCTGCTGTTTAAACCAGTTGTTCTCAAACATTTTTTCGTTGAATCTCACCTTTTCTCTTTACTCCTATTTCTTTTGGGGCTGCAGAATTTCCTTCGGAGCCTGAAGTTGGTTATTTATTTATTCCATACTAACTTCAGCTATAATGTATGTTAGTATCAGAAGTTTGCAACCAGCTTAGCTGACTTTGTATAAGTTTTGTTATTTTATATATTAGTATTTGCTGGGAAATCAGATAGTTATGATTTATAACCTCATAAGCAATAGCTAGCCGTCTCACTCTTTTGCCAGTATGATTTTAAAATGTATAGCAAGAACAGCAATACCCAGTCAGGAGAAATAATATTTTCTGTGTTCTTTGTGCATGTATTTCTGGAAGAAAGGAGTAGTAAAGATGATATGGATACAGTTTGGGGCTAATTATGTTGTGCAGCAAGTGTGTCACAGTAAGACCGGTAATTGCAGGGTCGGTCTGTGGTTAACAACTGTCCCCTTTTTGTTTGTATGCATGCTCATAGAGGGGTAAATACGGGTTGTGTACACAATTGGCCACAAAGCAGTTATATGTAATAGCCCTAGCAGATCTTAGAAGGAGTGTTATTTTTGAGAGAGCCTGTGATGGTGAAGATGTTTTAACATAATCCCTACAAATACTTCCATAGTTTCTTTTCTGACATATGGAGAAATAATAACTTGGAAGTTGGTTTGCAGAAAATAGTCTGTCTTTTGTCACCTTCCTCTCTATTACTTTCATAGGTGTTGTATTTCCATTTTGTAGAAATATTTCCGTTATTACACTTAGTTGTAAAACTGTATTCTGTAGTTTCAAAAGGCCTCTTAGCATCATGGAAGAAACTTACCTAATACAAGATGTATGTTCAGGCTACTGTGTATTCTGTGGGGCACATGGAATATAATGCTTCATTGCCTAATCTGAAAGTTAAAAACATAGTTTCCTAAGTACATGAGGAAAACATGGATGACTGATGTCCAGCATGGTGTAAATGTGAGCCCCACACCAGCAAGATGCTAAACTCCAGGCTGTGGAACTATATGTGAGAAATATCTTTATGTATGTGTCTTATTTATTTCTTCCTTCCTTAAAGAGAATGAGAAGGCATTGCCCTTCAGATCTGCGAGCTAGATGAACTGTTGTTCTGACCCAATAGCTGGTCCTGTTTCCTTAGTGAACTCATAATACAGTGCCTTCTTTCTTGAATTTGACCGTTTCATTTGTGTACGTTGAGAAAGACCTGAATCACTGTCTGTGACTATTCGTTTTGTTTGGTTGGAGTGAAGATCAACTGTTAACAGCAAGAACCTTGCTGAGTCTGCAGGTTGGGTCTGTCGTAGGACACGGAGTATGGTTGCTTGGTATTGAAAGATTTTGAGGATCACTGAGGGCAAATTTTCTCCTTGTTTGCTTTTACGAATTTGTTGCTGTTTGAAATCCAGATGTCTTCTCTCTAGTTTAAGGCAGTGATAAGGAAGGAAGAAATATTGTCAGTCTGGATCCACAAATAAGACAAAAATAGGGGATAGAGCAGGAGGCAAAGGTGAGATTTGCCTTTTTGTTTCCTTAAAGCATGAGGGTTTCTGGCCTTTAACAAGTCTTTTTACTGCTGCAAAATTGTGAATTGTTGAGTTAGACCCTCCTAGCCACTACCAAGGGGTTTTGTGAGAACTGCAATACTTATTTGGAAGCTGAATAGCGCTACTTTGTGCGTTGGTGTTTGTATTTGTGGGAAAGGACTCTTGAGATAACCCTCACTGTATCTTGGTTGATTTGTCACTTACGGAAATCCTTGTAAAATACAACTGTCAAAGGGTTGTTTCTGGGGTACAGACAAACTGTTTTTAATCAGATTTCATGCTTTTCTGAAACCTCCTTTGATTCAGCTCACAGGCAAATACCGTACTGAAGTCCTGGCTACATTTATTGGTTGTGTAGCTGCCCTGATAAAAGATGCTGATATTTGTGCCATTATGGGTAGTAAGACTTTCAGATTGTTGTCTATGTGACATAAAATATTGTTTGTGAAATGTTGTTGGCTCATATCACTGGTGTGGAGGTAGTTACCTGTTCTTCTCTGTTAAAGGTTTTCTTCTGCCTTTTGTTTTTGAGACTTGTAGAAGGCCTAGCAGAAGCACCCTCTTAATGAGTAGTTGGCAGATGTGTACTTTCTTGTTAGGCTTTACTTTGGAGTTTTAATATTTTAATGTTTGCATTACAATTTTCATTATTTTGTCATTAAGAGAAAGTCTTGAGCTTAGCTTGCAGCTGGTGGGTTTATCTTGTATCTTTATCCTTGCTCAGTTTGAAGGAAACAAGTACTTCTTAATCTGAAAATGCTGGTTATGTCAAAACTGAAATATTTTACAAGAACGGATTATCATCAAAAAGATTTTTTTTGTGTCTGAGATGTGTGATCATGCTGAAAGAGCTGAAGCCGTACTCTAGAAAAGCAAAATACCTCAGGGATTTTTAGGGCAGTTGCTCTGGAGGTTGGCTGCAGGCGGTGGGAAGGTAAAATTCCCAGCCTTTTCTGATACAGCAGCTTGGTCTTCCACTTTTCCATGTAGATCTAAGTACCTAAGCTATCAACTCTTTAGGAGGGAATTGATCTTTTATTTGTTACCTCTGTTCATTTGTTGTATATTGGAGCACAGTATGTCTTGTGATCCAGACAAGCTCTCTAATAGCTGCTGGGATGTTTGCTGTCCTCTGCTAAGTTCTCTTTTTTAATCATGATACACATCCACCCCTCTCAAAATGGGAAGCAAACATGTAAACATTTTTGAAGCCTTTTATAATTTTTCACAGAATAAGGAAAATCAATCATTTTATCTTCAGGTTTGAGAGTATCTATTTTCTTTTACTACTTTTTAATATATTTTAATTTTCTATCTCAATATATTCTCTACTTAAGTTATGAAACTTTGTGTTTGCTTGTGCCCTTGTCAAAGGATGTAGAAATAGTTTGCGGAGTGTGTAATTAAGTGAATCACAGGCCCCAGTCCTGCGAAGTGTTTGAGGAAGTAACCGCTGCCATTGCCTAGGGCTGATGGCATCAGGGGTGCACAGCAGTACTTGGCTGGACTGGGGTTGTGGGGTAATCCTTACGATCTTAGTTTTGAAAAGTGAAAGTCACGTTTCAACTCTTGCATTTAAAAAAAAAAAAAAAAAAAAGCACTGCGAATGTTTTTGTTATTGCTGTGTATTCTCATGTCTAATGGTTATACAGTGAACGCACAAACTTTGCAGAATAATGCGTCAAAATCTTTGTGTGTTTGTTGTTTGCTGTTCTGCATGCTTCTTCTCTGTGAAGTGTTTTGGTGTAAGCATTTTTTTTTTTTTTTTTGCTGTTTTGCACTGAAATTAATTACTTAATTGCCTCTAATATTGGCAGCCTAGTAGCCATGGTGCCCAGCAATTACAATGCTCTTTGAAGTGAAAATGCTGTTCTGAATCTTAAAAAAACCCACCAAATAAACTAAAAAAAACCCCAACACCTTTACAACAGGGAGGGAGCGGACAACGGACAGAAAGTAAAGAACTGGGTATCTTGGAATAAGGTTGTGTTGTAATTTGTAAGACATTGTTTCATTATTGGATACCATGAATTTAGTGCTCGTTTTTCTTTTGTCTGTGGAGGAGTTTTTTAACAGTGGACTTGCTGTGTGTTGACCTTTCTTTGAAGCATGACATTCTGGCATTTGCACTTTTTGATCTTTATAAATTTTATTTTTGTTTTGCCTAAAGACCCTGTGTGGACAGTAATGACCGCACGTTTCCGATTGCCTGCTGGCAGAACCTACAATGTACGAGCATCTGAGCTGGCACGAGACAGGCAGCATACGGAGGTGGTCTGCAACATTCTTCTCCTGGATAACACTGTACAAGCTTTCAGAGTTAATGTAAGTAATTTGCTTATTGCAAACCAATATTACCAAGCTTGCTTTCCTTTCCTGGAATTGTATGGCTGGAGTTTGACTTTCAAAAAAGTGTTAAGTACAGAAGAGAAGTCATGTTCAGGCAGGCATGCTTGTACATGTACATACTAAGTCACTGTGAACTTAGTCATTCTGGCATCCTCTGTAATGCAACAGATCTTCAGTTCAGAAATGAATATACAAAGCATAGTTTATTTCTAATAATTTTCTTCACCGGCTAAAATTGTATAGTGGAAATGGAGGGAAGTTTTGCTATTGAGTTCAATGAGAAGTGAGCTTTTGTTTTATTCTGTTCCGGTTTTTGCATTTTGAGCATGAGTAAGATGTAATGGTAATTCTTCTCTTGTCTGTGTAGCTAACTATCTTCAATCATGTGTGTAGTAATATTTGGGAATTGATACATTTTAATGTTTTAGGGAAGATTTGTGAGAGTGATTGTGTTTCTCTGTTCTATAATCAAGTGGTGAGAGCCTGTGCAGCCTGCAGCTGCCTATCAGAGGGGCGAAATCTCTGTTATCTAGGAAAGACTTGCAAGGGTCCAGTGTTGAGTGGCTTGAGATTTCGAGGTGGACTTGATGGTCTTTTATTTTAGATTTTTTCAGTCAAGATAGAAGGTTTTGGGATGTTCTCATAAGGCATTTTTGTAGTTCATTCAGGAGCAGTTTAACTTTTTGGGACTTCTTGGTAGTTAAGGGTAGGAATTTTGGATGATGGAGCTTGGGGAGGGACAACCAAAGACTTTAATTAATCAACATCAACCCTCCTTTCCTTTCTGGGATAATTTGTCCCACATACCGTTTCCCTTTTTCTCTACAATATTCCACTGCTCTTCTGCATCTCTTATTTTCTCTTCCTTGCTAAAAGGTCTATACTGCCTGCCAAAAAGTTGTATGTGCAGAGTGTAGTTGGAAACAAAGCATTAAAAGTGCATGAGAAATTCTAAGTGTTATGTTCTCTGCTTTCAGGTGCATGAGTTTTCCATTAAAATATCTGTCTTGCAGTTTTTGTTTGTTTATAAGAGTTGGCTAGAATAGGGAATAATTGTAGTACAATAGCTATGGAAGGTTATGCATCTTTTTTGATCCAGGTGTTCGAAAGCTGTATGTTGTTAGAGAACGCTAGTGCCTGCCTAGAGGAGAATCACCAGTTGTAAATCCTCAAATGTCTATTCTGTCTCTCTCAAGGAAAACTTGTTTAGTATGTTCTTGCCACCTCCCTAGTGTACTAAATATTTTAGTTGCATGGATCGTGCTTTACTGCTTATATAAATCAGCCTGCAAGTTTTTCTATTAAAACTGACTTTGGGGAATAGAAAGTCCCTTGATGCTCAACATTTTGATCTTGGGTTTTAGCCTCAATCTGTTGTTTCAAAAATAGGGAGTAATAAAATACTAAATCATAACAAATATATGGTAACCTACATAATGTACAGATTTTCAGGGTTTATAGCTGTCTTTTACTTTATTGTGGTTGACACAATACTTGGCAATAAATATTTACAAAATTGTTTTCAAAATAGAAAGAGCAAAGATAACATCTAATAAATTAGCAAGGTTTATTTTCTCCTGGTGATTGCTGTAGGTATTCTGTATGCTGATGACTGTAAAGCTTAATCATCTGGAGTATGCAGCTCTGTATTAATAAAAAATATACTCAAATGCTGTTTCTTCTCCAACAGAAAAGTACTGATCACAGACAATGTCTCCTGATAATTTATGTGACACATTCTAAGTTCACATTTCAACTGGCCTTTTCCAGTGATCTGCAAAATAGACATTCTTTCTGCTAAGCCTTACCTTGTACAGAGTGTAACAAATCAAATCAAATAATCCCTGTGGATTGTAGCCAGGCAAAGATTGTTTTGGTTGCAGGCAGAAGAATCAGTTGGAACCTGTGCACATGTTTGAAGAGTAGAAATCCTTTCTATGAAACGCTCTGCTTACCAAATGAAAAACTCCTACTTCGAGCCTGAAAAGCGTACTTTATAGAAAGTGTAGCTGGAAGAAGTAAGGCATACTTGAGTTAATAATGTGATCAGGATGATGTGCATTACCAAAAACCTGCTTCTTCAAGATCAAATTACTTTAATTGGTTTTAAGTAATTGTTTAAATACCTCAAATTGTGTCTTTTTCTTGCAGACTGACTTAACTGTGTTCCCTGAAAGCCAGTACATAGATATGGAGATCACACTAAACTTGAGGGAAAAAGAAGTCAAGGTAGATGAGATGAGTTGTTCTGTGACCAAGGCTAGTGGGTTAGCGGTCATGGACAAATGTTTTGATTTGTAGCCTTCGTTATCTCTGAATTCTTCTCAAAGTTGACATATTTACACTCTAATGGAAGTAAAATATTAAAAATCTGTAAAATAACCCAAACCAAACAAAAAAACC
Source organism: Tetrax tetrax (assembly GCA_009806455.1). Lineage (NCBI taxonomy): Eukaryota > Metazoa > Chordata > Aves > Otidiformes > Otididae > Tetrax > Tetrax tetrax. The sequence goes on from WHYT01000261.1 coordinate 51,088, forward strand.
CCTCACACCAACCTCCCCTCCCCATAATTCTAGAAGTGAAAATTTTCAGTAATTTAACCTTCAGCATTACTTAGTTACTTACCTTTTTTTCTTTGACCAAAAAAATAAATAGCCTGCTTGGACGCTTTTTTTTTTTAAGACAAGGTAATTTTTTGCAAAGCTTACATATGCTGTAGAATGAAAGGAGACAGCAGTGCAGCACTGGCTGTTTGGGGACGCGTTTGCTTGAGTTGCAACACAAGTATTGCGGGGAGCTGCGAGAGGGGAGGTTCCAGTGCTGTCACTGGTGAAGGAGCGGTGCAGCGTCCCACAGACCTTTGAGCAGCAGAGCCATCTGACTCCCTCCAGGAAAGCCCAGGACCTGTCATGTCATTCCTCTGTTACCAGAAGTCCAAATTTGTTTTTGGACTGGCACGGCAGCAATATCTCCTGGCATTTGCCTTAGATGCAGCCAGTTCTGTAGGCCAGCAACAAAACCAGAATGTCAGGAGTATAAATTGGGAAGATTGTGGATGGTAGTTGGTAAGCAGGCATTAAACCTTGTGATTGTGGATGTTTTCCTAAATTTTCAAACATGAGTGTTTGTAAACAGCTAACAAGCATTTTGCGATTAGAAATTAATATGCGTGTATCTCGTGGTACTAGATGTTAGTCACCAGACGATAGATACTTCCTAAAGTGCAGTTAATAGATTGATGTCTAACATTGATGTCATATTTGTTCTGAAAGGCCAAAATTTTAGACATTTTGCCTCCAGCAATGGCTAATAAGTAGTACACATAACATTCTAATATTCCATGTCAGAAAAAATGTTGATATGTTTTGTATCTAATGACTGCACTTTTATGTTATTGTTCTAATTTTTCATATATTTTTCCATTATTCTCTGTTTTAAGAGGAAATACTGTTTAACTTTATCTGTAGGAATAAAGCACGTTTCTTTTTATGCTAATCCACGTATATTGATTCTGCTTTTTTATTAAAAAAGACAAACATAGAAGCTTGTTATCATACTTTTTGTAATTTATAGCAGCTGTTCAATGGTTACGATAGTATTACAAATATTTTGAACTTTTCACAACAAGCAGGACTTTGACCTTCACCTGCTCTGACAAGCTGCAACATCTTTATATAAATATCAGAGATGGGTTAAACTGAGGTCTGGTTTTACTATATACTTATCTTTATTTTGCACTGAGAGTAAAACCTTGTGATCAAAACAAATGTTTCATGTTGAAACTAGTCTTCTCTTACCAAATTTGCTGCACTGATGCAGGAGGAATACCTTCCTTGTGGTTTTGAACTGACGTATTACTAAATCCAAACTGATCAGCAAGTTCTGAGCTCTTTTGTTAGGAAACATCTATTCAGATATTTAAGAAACAGTATAAATTCTCAGGTTTAGATTGGAAAAAAAAAAAAGCCACAGAATTGATATCTGCATATTATTTGAAGAAGGAACTTGTCAGCTGTGGTAAATGTAAGCCTACATTTGGGTTCCAAACATCTCCCGTTTTCTGATGGTTACTGTCCTAAGTTCTTAGTTTGAGTTCTGATTGAAATCTACATGGGGAAAAATGCCAAGAAGCAATTAGTGCTGCTCTGTAATTTTAAAATTACTTTTATTTGATGGAAAAATTGTACTGATTACTGGTTCATTTCAAAATACATCAGAAACTCCTAATTTAGTAAAAGTGAAGGTGACTTTTCACATTGTACATAAAAATTGCCTTATGCATTTATACTGTTGTGTATTTATAATGTTAACTTTTTTCTTCTTTCCTTATTTTTAGTTATTGGAAAGTATTTTTTTTCAGTAATTAACTTTTTAACAGTGGTGCTCCTACAGGCTGTTAATTTCATAAACATAAAGAATTCTTTATTTTCTCTTTGTGGTTTCTTTTTTTTTAAAATAAGATCTTCTTTCAAAGTAAATACAGCAATTCTTAGACCACATTAACTTAGGCAGATATATATGAGAAGTGAAGTATATGCCTTATGTAATTTCAACTTAAATATGCAGAGCTACGGTTATGATTGCCCTGCTGGGATAATTTCAAGCATAATTTGTTGATAACTATTTTCTAGGGTTTTTTATTATTATGAAATAAACTAGCAAGCTTCTTGGAGTTTTTAGCTCCCAATAAGTGATTTTGACAGCTTACTTAAATTCAGTGTGATTTCAGCTGAACAAAAAAATGAGTTTTGATAGGATGCTCTTAGATATTTAACAAATGTCTGAATGTGATTTGTAGGTTTTTCTTGTACATGGATATTAGTTAAATTCTTGCAACCTTGTTTTGACCTTTTAGTTATATACTTCTGTTTTAATGGCTGTAAAAGTAAACTGTTGTATAGTCTCTATGAGAAGTTAGGTCATTTGGGAGCGGAACAGCATTTTTTTTTTTTTTATTGTAAAACTTTAAAAATATCTTACAAGGCAAGTACACAAGGCAAGATGTATCAAATCTGCTGTAGTATCGATAATACTTGGCACCTAGAAAATTGTTAGAAGCTTGCTTGGTACCAGAGAAGTAGATAATCTGGGTGGAAAAGGTATCAGTCATTTATTTCATAATTTCTTTTGTTTGACATGTGTTCTTGCAGAATTCTTCCTCCTCTTTTGTACTTCAAGAAGCTGTAACACTTCATCTTCTTTGGGAAACTCCCTTCAGATTTCACCAAATGTATTTATAGAGTCCTGTCATAATGGCACACTCAGCATTTCAGTTACTTTGTTGGCATGATTTTCAGGTTAGACAAAGATTTGCTAGGTGCCAACTACTGCAGATTCTTTTTATATGATTTTGTAGGTAAGATCTCTCCCTGTAGTAGAAGTCAAGCTTGTTCACTTGTCTCTGAAAAGCAATGCTACTGTTACTCTGTTCATTTGAATTAGTTCATTTAGAGTGAAGCAGTATCTTTGAGATAACACATTTAAATGACATTTAGTTAGATATTTGGCTACTTGAGCCGTCTAGGCCATTTAACTTTAGAAATATTTTCAATATGCTGGTTCATTTAGAGTCAAGAATAGATTTTTCAGACAAAATAAGTAAGAGTAACTTGTACAGACTGTGCTTTCAAATTCAGTGACCCAATCAGGGCTACAAAGTTCTTTATCAAATCCTAGCCTTTTTTTACTTTCTTTTTTTTTTTTTTTCTCAGTACTCCTTTTAAATATCACATTTGGCTAATTAATGGTTTTCAGGAATAATCATGTAGGTAGCTGAGAAATGAGAAATTCTTACTGTCAGAAAATGACAAAGAGGAAAAATAATAATTCCTTACGTATGTTTCGAAAAGAGAGATGAAGCTCATTTAAAAATAGCGCTCCTGGGATATACTTAATGATATTTAACATTTAGGCTGCTAGAGCATGTCTAGAAGAATGCGTTTGTGCTCTGTCTGCCTGAAGTCTGTGTGTGCAATTATGTATTTGTTCATTAAACAATATATATATTTGTTGTTCTCTGCAGAAACATGATCAGGGACAAGTTCTATTGGATGTAGTCTTCAAGCATCTCGATTTGACAGAGAGAGATTACTTTGGTTTACAGTTGGCTGATGAATCTACTGATAACCCGGTAAGTTGACTCTTTTATAAGTACAATTTTATAAATCATAATCAAGTCCGGCATTCTACTCTGTGTCATTGTAAAGAGAAGTAAATAGAAGCCATTGCATAATTTTGCCATCTTCTCCGAATGAGTGATTTGAGTGGGTCAGGATCACTTTGTAGTTACGATAAAACTAAATGTTAATAGTTACAAGTTTGAAGTAAAGTGTTGAGATCTGTGCTTATGAAATAATACCTTAAGAGGATATAGCTTATTTTATTGTATCTGTTTACTAGATTGCATGATCATTGTCAGTTGGCATAAGAAATAGTAACTTTTTTTGTTTGTTTGTTTGTTTGTTTTAAGACTTAAAAAAAAAAAATTAGAGATTTTTAGATTGTCCTGTACAGTGTTTTTGTTTCTAGCCCGGATACCTGGTAGGTCTTCGAATAGTGCTTCGTGTAGTCCATTGTCTGACAAGGAGTCTCAGCTCATCACCCTCACAGAAAAAGGAAGGGACTCCTTTGAGAATGAGTGTTTATAGTAGTTCATGTGCTTTAATTGAAAAGAAATTCCATAAGACTGAAACATTGAAAATCATTTTATAATTTGCCAGTAGAAACTAATAGATCTAGCTGTGATGTTCCATGGCTGTAATAGTTATAGCTGTACTGCTGATATCATGTTTTCTTGAAGAATGCTTCTTGAATACTTTCTTTTATAGGTATCAAATGTTTCATACTTGTTTCAAAGTGCAATTTAACTAAGTATTATTCCTTATAATACAGTTCTTTACCTAACTCCCATTATATGCGTGTCACAGTGATGGGATCTAAATTTATCTCCCAACTTGTGTGTCAAAAGTAATTTTTGTTCACAAAATGTGCAGAATGGGGTCTATAGAAATAAGTGACATTGTAAGGTGTTAATCATTCAGTAACTAAGGTGAATTTCAGAAGATAGCGCAACTTTCTTTGGTAAGTGCAGATTTGCTCTACTGTTTTTACAATCAAGAGTGACTGTTCTTAAATAGAAGCAGTACTTTTTATCTTAGTAAAAGGTTGGATTTTTTTCTTTTTACTTATTTTTAATGTAGAAGAGGAAGAAAGAAGTCACAATACAGCCATGATTTTTCTTTTACTTGGATAGTGAACTACTTCCACATTTTTCTTTTCTCGGGCAAATTATTCTTAATTATATTCTTTTTCTAACTTCTGGTAACATTAAGATTATTATTATGAATAAAGCTATATAGCATGGCTGTAGATATTTAGCAAAGTTTTCTTTTGCAACTTTGTGGATAGTTCTGTTAAGACGTTGGCAAGCTGACCTCATTTAGTCTTTTTATTCTGAACTTTGTTTCCAGGCTGAAAAGACAGGCATGCTGTAGAAAAGGCTGAATTATTTTTCAGCTTTGTTTAAGAAGTATTTAATTGAATATCACTCAATATTTTATTCAGCCTTCAGAAATCTGTAGTTTCTCGCTCTCATTTATCTGGCTTTCCAAAGCTTAGACCTCTAAGTGCTCTTTTTAAAATTTATCTGGAAGCAGCTGAATACAACACTGTAATAGAAGATCTGCTTAAGAGTTAGCCCAAAAGAAGAATGACTTCACAGCTATTTGATATAAGCACATGCTTTAAAGGGTTAGTATTCTTTGACTTCTAAATATTTTGGCTTTTCAGCATGTATCTAGTTGCCATGTGTCAGAGCTAAATAGAAATGTAAGCTTGTAGAATTTGAGTTTGACTAATTTCAGTTTTTTGTATCGGTTTACTTTTACACTCAGTTACCTGGACAAAGAAACCAGATTGGATTGACAAATATTCTACTTGTGAAATAACACAGCGGAATATTACTAAAATATAGGCAATATGGAAGGAGATAAAGGTGATAAGGGAAAAGGCATTCTGATAATTAAGTGTGAAACCTCTATTATTGTGCCTCAATGTGGGTTTAATGAACTGCACAAACTTTGTTTTTTGTATAATGTTAATATCAGGGTAAAAGTCAATGCAAGAAAGCACGGATGCTGTGTACAGCTGGAGTGATTTGTTTGGCTGGGGTCTTGGACTGTGGGTGCCTGGAGCAGTTCTGAGAAGGGGATGTTGGTGGGAGTAGGGTGCAGTGCACACCCTCGGTGTGTTGGAGTGCCCTGGGCGGGAGAGAGTGAGGCAGGGATTATTGCTGGGGAGGCAGGAGTACAGAAATGACTCTCCAAGGGACTAGCCCACAAACTTCATGGATCCCCAAAACCACCTGCTTCTCAGACTCACTGGGACGTAAGGGGATAACACGTCTTCCTAGCAGCACCTTGGTTCATAAAGTTCTGCTGCTTTTGCCTAAATCCTGTCAGCTTTGGCTTCTTTACTATATTAAATGGTTTAACTGTCTGCAATTTCTCAGAGAGAAAATCAAGTTTTGCCTTTGCATCCAGTAATATCACTTGAAAGCATGGATATTGCCTGTTAATTGTGGTTCAAAAAAAGGTTATGGTTCAAAAAAAGGTTATGCTTCTGTGGTTTGAGCTACGCTAGTACACACCAAATTGATCTTTACAACCAGAAGGAAATGTAAATATAAATGCAAGTTTTTCTGCTAGGCATTTCAATTCTGGGTTTTCTGGATTAACTGTAATCTCAACAGTACTTCCCACAAAAAAAAAAAAAAAAAAAAAAAAAAAAAA
>WHYT01000262.1:0-17638 GCA_009806455.1 Tetrax tetrax
CCAGCTTCATTGGCTGGATTCCTGCAGTAATTTTGTGTATGTGTTGGTCTGCCATAGGGCAGCCTCAGATAGTGTGTGGCTGTGCTCTGTTTAGGTTTGTTCCCATCCTCTACGAGCACAGTGTACTAGTAACTACACACTAGTAACCTAGAGGGAAAGGAGTGCTGAATTTGTATGAATCATAGAATCACAGAATGGTTAGGGTTGGAAGGGACCTTCAAAGGCCATCTAGTCCAACCTCCCTGCAAGGGAGGTTGTTCCTGCAAGGAGCAGGGACATCTCCAACCAGATCAGGTTGCTCAGAGCCCATCCAACCTGGCCTTGAACGTTTCCAGGGATGGGGCATCCACCACCTCTCTGGGTAACCTCTGCCAGTGCACTACAACCCTCATTGTAAAAAATTTTTTCCTAATATCTACTCTAAATCTAGCACCCTCTATTTTAAAACCATTACCCCTACTCCTGTTGCAACAGGTCCTAACGGACAGCCTCTCCCCATCTTTCTTGTTGGCCCCCTTGAGGTACTGGAAGGCTGCTATCAGGTCTCCCTGGAGCCTCCTCTTCTCCAGGCTGAACAGCCCCAACTCTCTCAGCCTGTCCTCATAGAAAAAGTGCTCCAACATTCTTATCATCTTCTTGGCCCTCCTCTGAACCCTCTCCAACTGGTCCATGTCCTTATGTTGGAGGCTCCAGAACTGGACACAGTACTCCAGGTGGGGTCTCACCAGGGCAGAGTAGAGGGGGAGAATGTCCTCCTTCGACATGCTACCACACTCCCCTTGATGCAGCCCAGGATGCAGTGTACACAACTTTTCCAGACTGGCAATAGTAGTAGAGAAACTTTGTACCATTCTGGTAGTTACAATACTACTAATATAGGTGAATGTATAATTTTTATTTTTAAAAATATTAATGAAATATCTCTAACATAATTTGTTCTGTAGGTAACGTCTAGGCAACTTGATTTTTGTGGCAACACTTAAATTCTGATTGGATGTGATACAATATATTTTTTTTTAAATTTAGACCAGTGGTACTTTTATCACAGCAATCTGCGTAACGCAGTGTTCACATTTTTTTTTTGTGCAGGACTGTACTCTTTTCCTCATTTCAATGTGATTCCTCTGAGAGTGTTGTTGTCTCTTCCACAGTGAATCATTTGCACATACCCTAGCAATGCTACATCTTGCAATTAATCTGAAAGATTATGCTTTCTCCCTTGTTTTGGGGTTTCTAACTTGCCTTTGGTGCAAAAGGGATGACAGTTACTGTATGATCGACTGATTTTTTTAAGGACAAATTCACTGATTGCCTAAGAAAAGGGCAAAATCACATACCTGCTACTAAGCAGGTCCTGATAAAACAAGATCTTATTCTCTTTCAGACATTAGAACAAGCTGTAGCCATTGCTAGTCAATAGTAATTGAAGAGAACAGCAAGGCTCATTCAAAGTTCAATGCAGGAGGATCACAGTAACAGCACCAGTTCTAGTGTGCTGGTCGTGTTTCTGTCCTCAGTGTGACCCTGCAAGGCTCCTATCCCCTGTCTCAGCATCAATGCAGGCAGTCTCCTGAGGATGGGCACTCCCTAATCTGCCTTCAGGAGGCTAGAAGGATTAAATAATAGATGTAAGATTTATTTACAGGTAACTGTGATGCCGCAGTGTTACATTTCTCTGCCACATGGTTCAAAAGTTCTTACAAAACACCAGATGATAAGGCTGGCAATGAAAGGAGGCAATTTAAGTAATTTATCTAAAAAGGAAGGAAATAGGTTTTTCGAGGTCTAGTCAGAGTTCCTGCGAAATCAGTTGATTCAGTGAGACTAGCTATTCACTCTGGTAGGGTATCTTTATTTGTTTGTAAAGGTAGCTCTTGTGTGCGTTTACAGATTGAGTAAGTACAATTGAAATTCATATTCTATTATTTAGAATTTCCCTCTGTTTTGGTGGATGAATACACACACTATTCCTTTAGACTACAAGTCTTACTTTATGCACTAAGAATATTTTTCAGGAAAAGAAACACTTCATTTTATGACTAGAATTCTTATGTGCTAATATTTCTCTTGAACCACAACAGGCACAAGAAGTCTCTGAGCTGAAGGGAGCTGCGTGGTGGTAGAGAGCACATTTGCCTGCTCTTCCCATTCTCCTGGCTTTCATTTATGACAGCTACTGGAGACGAGTTTGATGGACACTTTCAGTGTGCCACAGAAGGGCCATTCTCATATTCTGATGTGGTGATCCTTCCTGTTGAGGAAAAAAGGATGAGTGATGTGATTAGGTGAAGTTTAGCAGATGGAAACCGCACTGCAATATGCTAATCTTGATTCTGCTCAGACATTTGATGTCGCCTTAGCAGTGTTAATTTACACTACACTCAAATCCTGGTCTGTAAAAATGCAGATAATATATCTGGGAGTCTTAAATCGATTCCTGACATTATCATAGAAGCAGAGGTCCAGCTAGTAGTTCCTTCTGCTGTAATTCCACATGTCAAACCTAACTTACTATGGTAACATGCGTTTTTGTCTCCCTACACAATTTAGAAGTGAGTAAGTCTGTACTGCATGGAGGAGTGTTGATTCCTCGTATCTGCTCCTTGAGGTGTCATGTTAGCAACACACTTTTGGTGCACGACTGAGCGCAAGGTAGAAAAATAGCTATAATTAAAGAAGTGAGAATTACAAATTAATCCTAAGTAAAAGGATCTGCAAAGTTCTGAACACATGGCTTACATACCCACCTTTTTCTAAAGGGACTTCTGAGATGTTCGCTCCATTCCTCTACATAATCATTGGAATAAAGTTAAGATGCATTTGTAGATATACAAAGTTATCTGCAATAACATATTAAGCACTGTCTGAATCAGAGATGTTTAATAAAAGTAAATGAAAGAGCATAGCATTGGAAACAGAAGACTATTGGAAACTTTAGAAAGGCAAGTATTGTGAAAGGAATATCGTCACAATGCCTGGATTACAGTGGGTTTAGGAAAATACTTTCCAGTGCAAAAGGACCATAGTGTTTCATCTCCTGACTAGCATGCCTAAAACCTCCAGTCCACAAGCAATAAGAGGAAATATCTGAAGGGTCCAACAGTAGCGGAGATCCTCAGTCTCTGTTTGTCTTGCATCACTAGTGTGAGACTTTTATCATTTGTTTGAATGATCTGAATTGCTTTTATTGCAAGCATTTGCTGCCCCCAAGAGTCAACAGCTCAGTTCCCATGGTGCTGTGTACTTTCTTAAAAGACGTTTCATATGTACAGTATCACATGTTCCTGTGGTTGCTATGGTAATGAAAGTACTTGTCTTTCACAGAATTGCAGAGTGAAAAACAGGGATATAAACCACAAAGACTAAACAGCAGAGTTTTAAGGTGCCTAATTGCCTAATTACCAAATTGCCTAATTTGGTAACGTATATCAGTGGGCTGTATTTTTTTTTCTATTTAATATTAACATGAAACTAAAGTAATATAATGAAAATAACCCCTTTATGTAGACAATAGAAGTTCTGCCTGTTGGATTTGTGCATTATTTGCACAAATGCATACTTGGATGTGTAAGTTTCTAAAAATGTGTCAATAACTATCAGAAAACAAGAATCTCATTATTTCTGCATTTTCCTGTACAATATATTAATCCGATTCATTTCTAACGCAAATCTTTATTAGTGTGTTTACTGAACAATGGCAATGTGGCTATTTGTGTCCAAAGCTAGAACAGAAAGCAATCCCTGCACTATAAAACCAGTACTTTAAAGCCTGAATGCTGCACTTAGTCTCATGTAAAGAGAGGAGCACAGTGCCCCTTGCCAAAGGTTACTAACCAACAGAGGAAGAGAAGCAGCTGGGATAATGCATTTTGCAAGAAATCCAAGTATCAAAGGTGGTGAGGAAACAAAGAACAGGGACACTGACAAAACACAAGTATAAACACAAAATAACAAACCAAGATTTATTTGGGGAAAATAAAAGCTAATCCACCGTGGAAGTGATTAAGCATCTCGCGCACATACATTGTTATATATCTTCTATACAGACACACAGAAACACACGTAAATATAGTCCTATACAGGCAAAGTATAAACCCAGCATATACCTAAAGAGGAATGAGAAAAAGTGGCAACATAGCTAAACCAGATAACAGATAGGAAATAAGCTTCCCAAGGAAGTTGACATTAAGCAAAAAAGGACTATCTGCACTCTATACAATTATATTGCAGCCATGCCTGTGATACTGGATTCACTACATTTGTCTGAGTAGTACGTTAAATCCTTTTTCACCTGTTGGAAGCAGGCTTTTCGAACTGCTAAGTTCCTACAAGTGTTTTCAATGATTTAGAAATATATTACCTTACACTTCATACTATCACATTTCTATTACTCCAGTCTCAAGGCCATTCAAGTCTTTCTGTATGACTTTAATTAACACCAAGTGCCTCCCAATCTTGTGGCAGCGTATACAGGCCTTCTAGAGTTTCTTGCCTTGAGTTTATCCTCTGAAATTTTTACGTAAAAGAGAAAAGAAATTATGTGAGAAACTAGATGAAAACTAAGGCCTCTGGGTCTGTGTGTCTTAACTATAGTGCACATCTGTAGCTAAGCCAAGACATGATCCTAGATCACCAGGGTCTGAGAACAATACCTAAACTGCAAAACAGTGCTTTGTGCTCAGGAATAATGTTAAGGCACCTGGTCCAAAAGACCATCACTGACATTACAACCTTGGTATTTTTTCTTCCTCTTAGTGATATCAACAGTAACAATTTTGTTTGCAATAAACTTTTGTCACATGTAAGCATTATCTTACATTGTTTACATATCACAAATATTTTTTCTGCTTGTTCAAATACTGATGAGAATGTTGCTTACTTAGTAGTAGTTCTAGAAATTAATTAACACATACTATTAAAATCCTCTCTGATAACAAGAATTACTACTTTCCTTGTGTGGTTTTCTATGGCATTTATTAATATAATATGTAAGTTGTTCATTCTTGTTAATTTAACTTTTCCTGTATTCATGTGAAATGAAGGGGGATGTATCATGTGACAGATACCATAAAGTGCTTGAGTAGATACTTACTGATTCTAGGCAATTATTCTGGGGTGTGCAGGTTTTTTCTAGGCTTTCCCTGAGAGGCAAATGAGAAACAAGAAACAAACAACAAAAAACCCCAAAGTTTCATCCTGGGGCTTCCTGCTTTTTTTTTTTTTTTTCTCCCTTTCTTTTTTTTATTAATTTGTTCTTGTTTGTTCTTTTATGTCTTTTTAAACTGAGACAACAAGAATTTTAGACTTACGGCACAGCAACTGTTCTGAAGAAGTAACTCTCATCATTAGCAGTTGCTGTCCTTAATAAGGCCCTGCGAGGTACCAAGACAAGCTGCTACTTGGCCAGATGCATAGATACTTGTTGAGAGCGAACAGTGAAATACAGAAAATCTGGACATGCATGGTTCTTTAATGTACTCTTTTCACATCTTCTCCTGTGTTCTCCATACTGCATTATGCTAACAGCTGCTAACTGAATGCTGTGAAGAATGTGTCATGTATTCACACTCATGGGTCTTCCAAAAATTGTTAATCAATCTATATTGGATCCACTCTTTCAGGGGAAACAGTTCTAAAGACACATCGATACCTTCTTAATTTCAGTCTCACTCCCCTTGCCTACTCAGACTATCACAAATTGAATTATATTTTCTTTTGTTCTCCCCTTTTCATTTTCTCCATGTTTTAGCTTATGGACCCTCAATATAGAGTGATAAAAACAAAAAGGGGGTAAATTCACACTCTTAGTTTACCATTAACTTTACCATTACCAGCAAAACTTCTAAGTATCAGTCAAATTCCATCATCTTTTCAAACCTTGTCACTTGTCTTTTTGTTCCAATCAGGCCCATCTTGCTTCTGTACTAAATCTTGCCAGATTTCTGTCCTCTGACCTGCAGCCCATGACCCCACCATTACTCATACCTTTGATCAGCCATCAACTTCCTCAGTTCCATAAAACACACGGAACAAACTGCCACAAAAAGGAGATTTTCTCAATGACTGCACTTTATTCTCCTCCCCTCTGTGCTACGGGCTGCATCCTCCTTCCACTTCCCTCCTGTGGGAATTGGCACTTGTTGGACCCTTTGAATAGTTTCTTTAGTCTTCTGATGTTGCTTAACACAAACTCAGTAGAAAAAGCTGGTTAGGTTTCTGCTGAATGCTGTGCATTAAGGCAGCTAAAGGTCCCAGCGTCAAGGCAAGGCAAGGAGTAGTATGATGTACCTGATGCAAGAAGAAGGGGGAGAAGCAGGAAGGAAGTGGTGATTAAGGGAAATTGTATGGATTATCTCCGTCTTGGTTTGCTCACTCTCACTGCCATCTTAATCTTGTTTGTATCTGTCTACCTCAGCATTTTCCAGCCTCATTTCTTACCAGTTCGCTACCCATAATGTTGTGTCGTGTGTGTGTCCCATCCAGGCCCCCAATTCAGTATGCCATTCCTGTTTTCCATCAGGCCCTCGCAAGCCAACCCTCAGCTCCCCACATTGCCCCTGCTTCCATTCCTGCCTCTGCTGCCCCTCAGCCAGGTGTCCCCTGCCCCTCCACCCTCCGCACTACAGCATGCAGGAGGGACCCCGCTCCTAGCATCTGCTTGCCTGGAACAGAGCTGGCCCACCAGTAGACTGGAGTAACTGTGCCAGAGAGGTTTAGTGCCTTGGCTACTGCACAGCGTGCACAGCTGTGTTTTGGGAGTGACGTGTACAGGACGGCCGGCATTGAGAACTGAGAGAGGCCATCTCCATCAATCTCCAGATTAAGGTGCTGAACTCTTAAGAAGTTCTGGAGCATATTCCAAGTGAGATAATTCAAAGTGTAACTTGGCTCTGTGCGGGTGGGGCTTCATGGGAACAGCTACAAGCACGCTCTGCCAAACTGCAAATACCGTATTAAAGAGAAGGCAGGGCTTTTCAAAGGAAAAGTTGATAGATATCTTTCTTAATTTGAAAGAGAAAAGCTTTCATCCATCTGAATGGAAGCATTACATACAAAAAAAAACATTCCTCCAAATATTCAATTTATGACAGACATTCAGTCTGAACTGTGACTAAAAGCTTGAAACTGTTGTAAGCAACTGAATGTGGATTCTTAATACAAATGTCAGTCAGATTTCATAAAAGAAAGTGCTACCAGCCCTACCTATAATTTTTGTTGTATACATTACAGCTATAGGGGTGTCTGTTTGCCTGCAAGTTTACACAAGTTACAGCCTATTTCTTGCAAGTTGAAAGAAGTGGGTCTCATGGAATGATCTGATAGGAGAAAATAATTCCACAGGAATTGGTTTAGGCAGTGCAATCACACAAATTAAAAATAAAATAAAAAAAAAAAAACAGCCATGATGTTTTAAGAACAAATTCACAGTAGAAGTCAAGATTATCAGTATTTGTAATGGGACATAAGTCTGTGCAGGCAAACAGGCAGTTTTTGTAATTATGAAGGGCCTGAAATGCAAGGACAAGAACTGTAGATGGTGGGCAGAAGCTAGATAATTATTCCAAAAGGTAAATAATGCAGTCAGACAGTGAACTAGAAAGATTTCTTTAATTGCTTTGAAAGCTCTAAAGGGTTACAGTATATGCACTCAAAAGGCTTGTTTTACTACTGAAGAAATCTATCTTAAGCCAATTTGTGTATCATACTAAGATAGCAAGAATTTTACATTTAGACCTTCTTAAAACCTGACCTTCCTCCAACTTTTAATAGCTGACCCTCAATATGATCTGGAAAACCAGCCTAGCTATGTGAAAGGTTACCTCTCTTTTGGCCTTCTTGCTAATAGTTTGTTCATCCTTATGGACTGAGTTTACGGAAACCAGATACCAATGACAATATTTTTTGTATAGGCATAAATGTAGGGAAGATTCTACCTAAAGATCTCTAAAGCTTTGGATGACATCAGTGAAAGCAAAGTAATGTAAGGCCAATATTGACTTACTTTGAAAATAGTTGACAAATTGTTTTCACTCCTGGATTTTTTTTTCCCTTACCAGTCTGGCAGAGTTTTACACCAGCATGGCAATCTGTGAAAGTGAGTGAACAACTGATCCTTCGGTTCACTGGAAGAACAGCAAAGAGACCATTCTAGATGGATCAAAATTATTGGTTGGCTAAAATGAAATGCTACCTCTTGCTTTCAGGTGTTTTTTCTTTTTTTTCAGACAAATGTAGAAAAGTGAGGCATTTCAAAACAATAACAAAAATATTAAATAAACTTATAAAAATCTGCATTTTGTTTTCAAAATCCATTAAATTACTTACTGAGTTCAACAAGTTTCACCTGAGATTACTTTTTCAGATGACACTTCATTTTCTATTTTTTCTCCACCTCTATCAATTTGTTCACTTATGTTTTAAGTCTTGATTAAGCTGATTGATTGTGATTATTTTTTATTATTTTCTCACAAGTCCAACATTGTCTTTCCAGTCTGCACTCAGAAAAAATCTCTTCTGCTCTCTGCTTGCTTGTATCAGAGTATGTGTGTGTTTCCAACATACCTCTGCTCTTTAGAGATTTTTGATACACACACATACCTTGGTCCTCACCTTCCCTTTCACAGATATTGTACAAGTCACAGCAAGTACCCAAAATCTTGGATAATGATCTACAAACAACTTAGCCTTTAGATACTAACAGGGCACTCAGTCATCATCCTTCATCTGCCCAGTAAATAGTTCACATTGCAAAGCACAGCATCACTGAGTAGCAGCATGGGAAGCTGGAGCCCGTATCATATGTTAGTAGCATATATGCTTCAAAAATTTCTGGCAAACTTTTATTTCCTAATTAGGGAAACCAGAGTGGCCTTGTTTACAGATGAATCCAAATAATTCCCGAGGGTTTGTATTTTGTCTCACTCTGTTTTAGCCATCAGTCAAAGAACAATAAATGTACTTATTTCCACATTTCAACTGAGTGGGCGGTAGCTAACATACCTATCAGCTTGAGTGAAGTCTGAAACTTCCCTAGATCAAAGATACACTATGGCAACCATTCAACATCTAGCATAACATTGTATTTTTTCACTAATGAGCTACAAGGAAAATCCCATCTGCATATCTGACTGTGTTGGAAAAGATAGAAGTCGCAGGAAATACCTGACAGAAATGCAGATTCAAACAGGTATAAGAAATTAAATTGCTTGCCAGGCCAAAAGAAATTTCTGCGAGACAGGGAGACCCAGAGAGGCACAGAATATCTGGGGAGAAAACGAACAACCGCTGAAAGAGAAGCACCAGTCCATTTGAGAACAAACTGATGTTTGAGATGGAATGGACATTTTGGAGACTGAACAGGCTCGGACACCGCAGCACATTCAGCCACAGACATGTTGTTGAATGTTAACCAGTGCCACGACTTGGATTTTGTATTCTTTTCCTCACAGGCTTCATTTAAGGAGTGTGGGCCTTTGTGACATGGAGTGGGGGGTTCAGGGGTTAGGGTTACCTTAGCAAATTACTGCCCGCTGTCTGACTCGTGGTGACTGTCTGCTGTCTTTCAAGATGGTTTATAACTGGTTTAGTAATATTGACCACAATTTAAAAAACAGAGTAACTGCATTAATGTATGCAGTGTATTATGGATGAGGTAGCCTGAGATCCACCTGAACATTCATTCACCTTTTTCCATATTTAAGGCATATTCAATAATGCCATTAGACTTTTCAAATAGTATTCAGTATTTAACATATATTATAAACAGTCTTATTTTCATCTGTAGAAAACAGAACATACGAAAAGAATCTGAACTGTATTCATGCTTTCAGATTGTTACATTATTACTGTATAATGTAAGAAAATTTTTCAAGGCAACCTGCAAAATAACAGGCAATAAATTGCTATTCCTGCTGTAGGAAAGTGAACAGAAAGCTCTTGGATCAAGACTCAAAGCCAGACACTGTACTTCCTGTCTTTTAGATCTTCTAACATGTAAATCGACCATTACAAAGAGGATTAACTACTAGAAGTGTACCACTGAAGCCCAACATTCAGCCCTGCTCTTTATTCGCCGCCAGAGCAGACCAGGTGTCCAGAATCTTAATGCTGGGCTCTGCAGTTGGGGTTTATATGATCTGCATACTAAGTACAAGTCGCCATTGTTTTCTGGTTTTAATTTATTGGTGGCCTTAACAACTGGCTATTTTACTGTTAATTGTACTTTAACTTGCTAGTACAAAATCAAACAGCGATTGGGACTCTAAACACGCACTTTCATGAAGTATGGTTATCTTTAAAAACTATTTATTTTTATCAGAGAATTAGGTTTATGCTCAGAACCTTCAGACTTTCTCACAGAAACTTATCTTGTGGTGTTTTAGTTGTGTTAATGACCTAAGCTTATCATTATTTCTGTAGGAAAGCTTTATAGTCTGTACAAGAAATTAGATTAACGGTGTAAGAAAGTGTTTTCAAAAGTTGCAATGATTTAATCACAGGCCTATCTGTGTCATTGCAAAATGAAGCCTTGGGCATTTAAGAATCTCCTCTCTTAGTACTTCTTGCAAAAAAAAACCAGGCACAAGTGTTCCCACAAATTCCATTTTGGAAAATCTCATTTACCAAACATCACCACCATGGCTTCAGTTTGTTTTTTATTGTCTATCTTGTTCTGTGAGGCAGAGCTGTGGGCTGGCAGGGAACATGGCATCCACTATGCCTGACTGCAGATCTGGATGTTATTCTGGTATCATCTTGTCCATATCTTCTAAGAAGTAATTTCCACTTGGAGGAAATGAGTTTAAACTACAGGGGTTGACAAATATTCTGGGATTTGTCTTGTTGAAAGACACTGTGAAATAATAATAGCTAGCTTCTCTTCCTGGACCACAGAGCATTTTAAAGATCTAAAAAGAGATGTCTCTTATTAGCCCATTTTTTTTTTGTAGATGAAAAAAACCTCAGGTTTAAAGATTGTGAGTAACTTATCCTGGGTCACACTAAGCATTCCTTGCAAAGCTGGAGGCAGACACTCAACCTCTCATTTCTGTCCTGTGCTCCAATAACAAGACCATAATTTTTTGGTAAAAATGGAGGGTCATCCTGACCTATATGTAATACAGGGATTGGCACGTAACTCAGAAACCAGATCCACTCTACAGAGTGCAAGACTGCCCTGGACTACTCTTCCAGGGCCTGGCTTCATTTTTCCACTTCAAAACACTGTCCAGGCAGAGCTGACAGAATTTTTGTATTTCTCTATGTTTACCAGATGTGCAATTGCCCATAATGAAAATATAATTTATAACGTTATGGGACTGCAGGGTTAGAAAAACGTAGGAAGAACAATGGCAGCCATATATTCAACTCTTGGTTATATGTGAGTATTTACCTTGGTTACACCATACTCAACCTGCCAAGGATCTTGAGTCCTGCTGTCAGAATGTCAAACGACTGTGTTTCCATCCTGTGAAATACGGTCCTCATGTTGCCAGCCATGGAATAGCCTGTGATGCTTCTACGAGCAATGAAGTGGTTTAAAGTGCTTAGAATAAAAGAATGAACAAAGTGAAAATAAAAACATAAAATTTAATGCCAAGAAAAAAAATATTAAAATATTAAAATGAAATTATATCTCAAACTCACATCATAAAAATAAAAACCTGGTTGCAAGTGCCACTTATAAAATTATACACTTATTACAAAATACTTTAGAAGGATATTTTAATGATATTCTTAAAAGCATTAAATCTGGGTTGAAATCCGTAAATATTTTAAGAATTTTAATATGTGATAAGCAGTAGATTTAAAATTCTCTGGGGAATATGTAAGCTCGAGTATACTCTGCTTTTTAACTCCCAGAATTGAAATCCTCCCAAAACTCATTGGAATCTCTGTAATTTGCTTGAATGAATGCACCCACTGCTGAAATGCAGACCTCTCCCCTTAGCCCCCTGCCTCGTGAAGAGGCACGCCATAGTCGTTTCACGCTGTGCAGCAGCTCAGTGAAGAGTGGGAAAAAATTGTAGGGTTCTTCAACAGATATTAACCAGGCTGGATTTTCTTTTCTTTTTTTTTCCTTCTAATCTTGGCAAAGTCACAAAGGTAATAACTCTACTTTTAAGAATAGTGCTGTAAATATTTTAACTATTCAGATGAGGGCGAGGGCTTGATTTCATACTTCGTTCAAGTGATACGAGCAGCCGGTGTGCTGTAAGGTCGCTGAGACTGTGCGTGAGGTCATACCTAGCACAGAGAAACGACTACAAGTTGAAACTCTTGTGGCAGCAACAGCAGCAACACTTTTCCCAAGTTTCCACAAATAACTATTGAACCTATTAGAATAATTTGACAGACCTGTTAAGATTACAGACTGACATAGGACTTGGTTAGCCTGTGTAACACCTGCAGCATTTTCTGCAATGAGAAAAGGTTGAGCAGCTGCAAGGTGACATTTTAAACCATGCTACTGGAAAATAAGCGTTAGGCTTGAAAAAAGTTGAGAGCCATTCTTGCTCCCACTCCACTTTCAAAGCAAGAATAATTAAACCGTCATTGTTTAGAAACCCTGACAAACACAAACAGAGTACTGAAACTTTACTGAACTTTAAGTTTTCAAGATTCTTGGTCATTCATCTTTAGAAATTTCATACTGACATGTGACAGAGTCTTGGCAGAGCTCTAATTTGTTGGTATCTAGAGCTGAATTAAGTTGTAAACACCAACCTATGATTTTTGTCCATGTGTTTAAAATGTATTGTGTGTAAACAGAAAAGAAAAGGGCCTGGAACAGGGATACAGTGATTCAACCCACTAAGAGTGAAAATACATTTATTTTATGAGTGCTTGATTTTAAAGATCATATCCATATATGAGTATGTCGTACGCCCAGAATTGTACCCTTTGTCAGCCTGTTCTACAGATTTGGGAAAAAAAAAGGGTTACATTGACACTCTGTCAGATATACATACACATATTTCTATTTTGGCAGTATTGACAATTTTCCTGTTCTGTGTTCCTTACTTTCGCTCTGAAAACCTTACAGGTAACTCAGATAGTGTTTGGATTACTTGCTAATAATTAATGTGTCTATAATTTCTGGGGAAGAGACTCCTGCTTTTATAATCTAGAGTAATACATATTTATGTGGCACTTCCCATTGGAACAGAACTAAGTGCTTTTCGAAGATCTGTGAGCTGAGGAAGCATTTTCACTTTTATTTTGTTAAAGAATAAGACATAGAAAGAGCATATTTTCAAAAGTTTCACAAATAGCTCTGAAAAGTTAATTTTTCAGAAAACCTACTTGAAATATTCATAGTGAGAACTTCATGCTGAGCCTCTATCTCATTGCTTTTTTGAGTGGTAACTGCAGATTCTCTGACCTTTTGAAAATTAAAAAAAACCTAAGTCTCTCAAATGATCTAGAAAGATGGTGGGCACTTTTGAAAATTTTGAGCTACGTGGTATCCCACTTGGAGTACTATGTCCAGTTCTGGAGCCCCCAACATAAGAAGGACATGGACCAGTTGGAGAAGGTCCAGAGGAGGGCCACGAAGATGATCAGAGGGCTGGAGCACCTCTCCTATGAGGACAGGCTGAGAGAGCTGGGGTTGTTCAGCCTGGAAAAGAGGAGGCTCCAGGGAGACCTGATAGAGGTCTTCCAGTACCTCAAGGGGGCCAACAAGAAAGATGGGGAGAGGCTGTTCAGTAGGGCCTGTTGTGATAGGACGAGGGGTAATGGTTTTAAAACAGAGGGAGGTAGATTTAGATTGGATATTAGGAAAAAAAAGTTATAATGTGAGTTGTAGAACACTGGCAGAGGTTGCCCAGAGAGGTGGTGGATGCCCCATCCCTGGAAATGTTCAAGGCCAGGCTGGATGAGGCTCTGAGCAACCTGATCTAGTCGGGGATGTCCCTGCTCCTTGCAGGGGAGTTGGACTAGATGACCTTTGAAGGTCCCTTCCAACCCTAGCCATTTTATGATTCTATGATCACAAAAAATACACAGCAATTCTGTGGAATATTCAGGATGAGAACATAGCTCTTCTGACTATCATTCCAGCCACATAGTTCTCCTATATTGCCTGTTTGTTGCTTTCGAAGATCTTTTAAATTTGCTCTGTAGCGGTCAGCAAAAGGTACAGTGCACTTGATGTATGTGTCCCAGCTGCTTTAACAGAAGGAGTCACTCCTTTCCATTACGACTTTGGCATTTTACTGCTGAACAGACTGAGAAAAGGGGCTTTTTGTGAAAACCTATTTAGTTTAAGGAGTCAAACAAAAGAACAGAAAGTATATTTTTCTGAATCTATAAATGCACTTTTGAAGTTCTAGTTCTTACCAGTCGTTTACTCAAGGCTAATCTTTCACATCTTCTTTTTTAAGCCCAGTGATTAAGCCAGACCTATGAATATGGTAATTCTAATAGCATGTTTGAAAGTGGTCTGAAATAACATTACCAGGAAAACATCTGGCTTCTATTTATGTCAGTGAGACCTACATTCTTTCCCCAGTGATTTATATGGTTGGGATTGGTCCCTATCTCATAGAAAGTAATTAAAAGATTCTCATTGAGCAGGAGAAATTTACAGTGGAAAATTTATTTTCTAGTTTACCTAATCAGCAGATAGATTTCACCAGGAACCATGCATTCATTGGCAGAGCAAGACATTGAGAAGAAAGCCCAGAAAAAAGAAACACTTGCTCTATCTGTCTCTGTCTATTTAAGTATAAAGAATTATATTAGATACTGATCACTTAAATAGAACACTACAGCCAGGTATAACTTTATATAATTGCTAAACAAATAGAAATAAATAACATTTAGACTGCAGAGATTAAATCTAAATTATTAGAGTTCTGTTGGATCCTAAGCTATATACTTATTTGTATTACAGTTTCTATTTCAGAACAAACTAAGCTGCATATAGACATGTAAGAATATATTTGAAAGCTGTTAAAGACTCCATTTCTCCTGTTTGAAAACATCTACCTCAGTACTAGAACTTTGAAATTCTGCAGGGGCCTCTTTACTCGGGGGGAACAACTCAAGAAGATTCATTCAAAAAAAGTCTATTAAGTTCTAAAAATGGCACAGAGATCATCTAGTCCTTTCAGTATCTGTCTGGTTCTTTGATTATTCTGGTTAAATGGCCACAACTCAAGTAACAAAATTTTAAATTTTTAATTTTAATTAGACCATATATTCAAAACCTTTGCTGTCACGGAATTTAACTTCTGTTCATTATCAGTCCTGAGATCCCCAAAATCTTTGCAGTTTAACTCAGATAAATACAGTCTACAATGAAACAAGAAGGGAGCTAAGCTCTCTAGAGATGTCTATTTTCGTCCCGCCCATTCACTACCCTATTCATACATTCAAATTTTTACTCAATTTAGCACTGAAGTTAGCTTACCAGCACTGTAAGCGTACACCCTCGTTACTTGCTACTTACTGAAGTCATTATTTTAAAAGGGGAATACCTCATTTCCCTAATTCTTCCCTCTGTGTGAATACTATTTTTGATAGGTTATACACTAAGTTGAAACTTGCTCTTCCATTTACACAGCAAAAACAGTCTTTGTGACATAAAATAAATCAAGCCAGCTATGCTAGAGAACATAAAGAAATGCCAAGAAATAATCAACTCCAAGTCCTTTCTCCTCCCTTCACTATTGCTTCTCCATCTGTAAAATGAGTAAAAGATCCTGAGCTCCTTTGTGAAATTCTTTCAAATCTGCAGATGGAAAGCACTGTGTAAGAATTAAGTATTCTTTTTTATTATAACTAATGTTAGTAATACTGAATATCACTTGGGTCATAACTAGTTTACATTCCATTCTCTTGCCTAATTCTTTCCAGCAGGATGACACTAATCCATAGAGAGTGCACATGAAAACGTAGCCTATCAGGTTAGTGAATAAAACAGAAACCAATTCATGCCCTTTACTGGAACTGGAAGCTGTAAATTTTGAGAAGACTCAACAGTGACTTGGTTACAAGTTTCAAATAGTTGGCTACTGTGCAGGTATGCTGCCTCAGGATCACATCTGAAAACAAAATATAAATCAAAATATTGTAATTCAATCACTAGTTTTCCTCCACTCCATCTCTTTAAAGACATCAAAACCACTACCCTTGCCTTAAGCGGTTTTTGTACCATTCTATAAATTGGCTCAACATACCTTTGTCTGAATGCACATAGACTGTTCTCTAAATTAAATAAGAAACTATAAATAACACACAGCTCATCCCACATTAGGATTTAATTGCAGATTGAGATTGCAATTACATTTAGATTTATTTCATCAAATGCTTTTGATTAATGTAGCAGTTAATGCTTTGTTCTTTCTGAAGATCAGGAAGGTGTTTTTCCATTTGAGAAGGCAGTGAGTATTTCTGACTAGCTAGGTTAAGAACCTACAACAAAAACCACAATGTAATTCACACATTTCCTGCTAAGAGTTATCTGTGAATGATAAGACATTAACGGATTTATTTGTTGTTTCTGGTATTAACTGCTTGTTATTCATAACATTACAGATTTCAAACTGGTTTTCTGTATGCTTCTACTATTTCTTAACTAGAATGATTTTTATTATTGGTTGGTACGCAAACTCACATTGAATTATTTCTGGGTAGAAATCTATTCTATAGAAATAAATGCTTTTTGCAAACTTCACAAATATTCTAGGCACATAATGGGGAAAAAAATAAACTCATATAAGTCTTCTCATTACTGTAATTTTTTCAGAAATTTTCTGCTGAACAAAACAAAAATATATTTCATGTGTCTGTCCAAGTAGACAGTACTTCCACATATCAAAAACTACCTTCAATATATTATCTGCTGCATATTTTGTGATATGTGCTTCATGCTAGGCTTCATTGTGTAACCACCAGGCCGAGGGAGGTGATTCTTCCCCTCTACTCTGCCCTGGTAAGACCCCACCTGGAGTCCAGTTCTGGAGCCCCCAACATAAGAAGGATACAGACCAGTTGGAAAGGGTTCAGAGGAGGGCCAAGAAGATGACAAGAATGCTGAAGCTCCTTTCCTACTACAACAGGCTGGAGAAGAGGAGTCGCCGGGGAGACCTGATAGCAGCCTTCCATCATCAAGGGGGCCTACAAGAAAGATGGCGAGAGGCTGTCCGTTAGGACCTGTTGCAACAGGAGTAGGGGTAATGGTTTTAAAATAGAGGGTGCTAGATTTAGAGCAGATATTAGGAAAAAATTTTTTACAATGAGGGTTGTAGTGCACTGGCAGAGATTGCCCAGAGAGGTGGTGGATGCCCCATCCCTGGAAACATTCAAGGCCAGGCTGGATGAGGCTCTGAGCAACCTGATCTGGTTGGAGATGTCCCTGCTCCTTGCAGGAACAACCTCCCTTGCAGGGAGGTTGGACTAGATGGCCTTTGAAGGTCCCTTCCAACCCTAACCATTCTGTGATTCTATGATTCATACAAATTCAGCACTCCTTTCCCTCTAGGTTACTAGTGTGTAGTTACTGGTACACTGTGCTCGTAGAGGATGGGAACAAACCTAAACAGAGCACAGCCACACACTATCTGAGGCTGCCCTATGGCAGACCAACACATACACAAAATTACTGCAGGAATCCAGCCAATGAAGCTGG
>WHYT01000263.1:0-21743 GCA_009806455.1 Tetrax tetrax
ATCTAAACCTACCTCCTTCTAATTTAAGCCCATTACCCCTTGTCCTATCACAACAGGCCCTACTGAACAGCCTGTCCCCATCCTTCCTGTAGGCCCCCTTGAGGTACTGGAAGACCGCTATCAGGTTTCCCCAGAGCCTCCTCTTCTCCAGGCTGAACAGCCCCAACTTTCTCAGCCTGTCCTCATAGGAGAGGTGCTCCAGCCCTCTGATCATCTTCGTGGCCCTCCTCTGGACCCTCTCCAACTGGTCCATGTCCTTCTTATGCTGGGGGCTCCAGAGCTGGATGTAGTACTGCAGGTGGGGTCTCACCAGAGCAGAGTAGAGAGGCAGAATCACCTCCCTTGTCCTGCTGGCCACACTTCTTTTGATACAGCCCAGAACACAGTTGGCTTTCTGGGCTGCAAGTGCACATTGCCAGCTCATTTTGAGCTTCTCGTCCACCAGCACTCCCAAGTCCTTCTCCTCAGGGCTGCTCTCAATCCATTATCTGCCCAGCCTGTATTTGTGCCTGTAATTGCCCTGACCCATGTGTAGGACCTTGCACTTGGCCTTACTGAACTTCTCACAGGCCCACCTCTCAGCCTGTCAAGGTCCCTTGGGATGACATCCCTTCCCTCCAGTGTGTCGACTGCACTGCACTGCACTGTGTCATCAGCAAACTTGCTGAGGGTCCACTCTATCCCACTGACCATGTCACCAACAAAGATGTTAAACAGCACTGGTGCCAATACTGACCCCTGAGGAACGCCACTCATCACCGGACTCCACTTGGACATCGAGAAGTTCCATTATTTGAAAGCCTGTAACTCAGAGCCTAGAAGTGAAACCCTGCCATATAAATTAAATGTACCTTCCAAGAACGTTCTGTTTTGCTGGTAATAACTGTCAAATAAATTTCAGCAATATAATCTTTTCCTGCTGCTACAGCCTTTGTTTTGAGGATATTCAAATTTAACAAATTGTACATAGATTTTTTTTCTTGTAAAGTCTGGATTGAAGGAAGATGCATGAATGGAGAAGACCAATACAATTTCTCATCACACCTTTTAACTGGGCATCACCTCTACTGCTTTTAATTACTCTTTTAATTTCTGCACTGAACCCTGGTATGTTTGCACAAGCTTTCAACCAGAATGGAGACCTAATCCAGCTCGAAAATTATATTTCTGTTTATCAGACTCCTACTTGGTCAGGTCATTTCCTTGGTCCTGTTCACCATGCACTTCTAAAAATACCGGTGCTGGCACACTTCTTGGGACTGACAAGGGGTAGAAAGAGGCAGCTGAGAGTGAGAAGGCCAAAGTATCCTTTCAACAAGTGGTGAGCAAGCAAGTTTAGTTTTAAGAGGAAATGAGTCTGGGATTTAAGGAAGCCACTTGTCCTTTGCATTCAGAGCTTTACCAGATGAAAGGGACTCTCTGTTTACTTTCTCTGTCATCTCTTTCCTGCAGTCCTGATGGGAAACTAAGCTAGATGTGACACTGCACCTTGGTGACCAGCAGGATTTATGACAGGAATCAAAGGCACTACCACATGGAATATAGGAGCAAATATATCTATGAATATGTTCTATTTTTTTTTCCTTTGTTGTGAGGAGATATGGTGAAGTGCACCGTCAGCACCTAAGGTGCGACACACTCTAAAACGGTGTTATTGTGTCTGAACTGCTCATGGCAAAAATAATATGGTGAAAACAGGAGAAGGCTTAATGGTTTTAAAATAGAGTGAAGTAGATTCAGACTTGATAGAAGGAAAAAATTTTTTACACTGAAGGTGGTGGAATACTGGAACAGGTTGCCCAGAGAGGTGGTGGATGCCCCATCCGTGGAAACGTTCAAGGCCAGGTTGGATGGGGCTCTGAGCAACCTGATCTGGTTGGAGATGTCCCTGCTCCTTGCAGGGGGGTTGGACTAGAGAACCTTTAAAGGTCCCTTCCAATCCAAGCTGTTCTATGGTTCTATTCTATGATTCTAAAATGAAAACAAAACAGAGAAGTTTATGCAATTATGTAATGTCTTTCCCCCACTTCTTTTTCTTGGAGATTTAGCTGATGGTTTTCTGTGGGCTGAGAGCAGACGCTTTGTTGGTGCAATTCTCATTCTGATTGCTTTCTTTGGATCAACGCTTCTGTTTATGATCTGCATAAGAAAAGGTATCCAATTTATCTATTTTAGTATCTCAGTTATTGTCAGTCTGCTTTGTTAATTAATCCTTGCAGAAGTGGAATAAGATAATGAAAGTCTGCCTTAGATCTTTCATCCTGAAACCACTACATTTTTAAACACATTGTTTATTTCTTTTTCTTTGCTAACTTGCTAGTATTTAACTAAGTCAGATAGAGTGGAACAGGTTGTCAGGCCCTCACAAACCATTTACTCATGCATGTCTGGTTTTTTTTTTTTAATAAGTAATGATGTAGAGCAGTAAGATTAGCGTCTAATCTATTCAAACCTCAAAGCGCACCTACTAGAAATGGCAGTTCCCTATTCGGTTCACTTCACTGACTTGGACATTTTCAGCATTACAGTATACTGAAGAACTAAAGCCTTAGTGGTAACTTGTTTTCACTTGCTAGCTAACCAGGGAAAAAACTTGGAGAAATATTTATTAGGGTATCTGAGAATGAAAAGAACATGGTTTGCCCTCAAATTAAAGAAAAAATGTTTGAAACCTGTCACTTAACCTGAAATAAGTATTGTTACTTTTTTTTTCTTTGTTTGTTGTTTGTGTTTTTTTTTTTTTTCTTGGAGGGAAGATTGGCGTGTTTGGGGATTTTATATTCAGGGGTACTTTTTACTCTTCATTTTAACAGATAAAATAAAATATTGCAGATCTCAGAACACCAGGACTCATTTGAAAGGGTTGAAAGGAAAGTGTTATTGCTGAACATTCTGGTTTTGGCCAGAACTCTTCCTCTGCATAATAAATTTGTGGATTTTTTTTTAGCTGATGTGTAGCTGCTTCTTTTTTTTTTTCTAAATTACTTCTTGATTTTTTTTTGTCAAGTTGTCTGCAGAGAAAAAGTACAAAAAGCATTGAAGCTGATAGAGTACTCTTAGCATTCTAATATCGTACTCCTATGACTCTGTATATTATTACCAGAAATGCTCCAAAAACCTGAACAAGACAGTTGACTAAATGCTCCTCTTGAAATGGCTGAATTTTGTAGGAGATGTAAAGGTAGCTAGCATGAAACTCAGCTGCAACTAATGCAAAGGTTAGTGGTACTGTCTTGTCAAGTGGTATCTCAAAAGCTTCCACACTAAGAGAGGTGTACTTTCTGAGGTGGTATAGCAGAACTGTTGGTTTTTCTGTCTGCCAGCTCTCTTTTCCACAGTGAAAACCAGAAAGAGCCCTAATTTCTGTCTGGAAATTACACAAAACCATCTATAAGTAAACTCTACACTAAGCATTCACGTTCAAGGTCCATAAAAGAAACACAAGAGAGAACTAAATGTGGATATTTGGTGTTTCGGTCACAAACTCATCTCCTGCATCCGTATTATGGAAACATGTCCTGGGAGAAGTGTTTGTAAGCTTAACAGGTTTGCAGGTGATGCTAGCAGGCTCCAGAGGACCTGTAGATATCCCTGCATGTACAGGGATGTAATTGTCCTAAGAACATGATAAGAATAGGAGCAGAACATGAAAGTGGAAGAAGGGACAGCAAAATCCTTGACTTCTCAGAAGATTCCCATCAGGGGATTTCAGTGAAGGTCAGAAGTTTCCTAGGTTGCTTGAGTAATACTTACTGTTTGTGTGTGTACATGATAATATATATACATGTTGGATGTATATGACTGTCACAGTTATGTTATATATATATATATGTATGTGTGATAAACTACAAGTTGATTCAGATGCTGAAGCAGTAGCAACAGGTTTTTCTTTTAAAACCTAAGCTGTCCTAGATGACTGAACAAGTGATTCTTTCAGAACAGAACCTCTCTGGAATATGGGCTTTTTCCCCTCAAAAAGCACTGAGATGGTGATTCCTTTATGGTCCCTGTTGCCCAATATGTTCAAATTCTTCAGTGAAAATATAGAGTGGGAAACGATTTGAACAAGTATTTTCCAGTGATGTTAGTGTATAGTATCAATGGAGGAAAGGAAATTGGAAACTGACAGATGAGGGGCACTGAAGAATGTATTTTAAAGTCTTTGAGAAAATCTAGTGTTTTGAGAACCAATGATTACACTATGCTAAGTGTGCCGTTCCCACCAGTGTGCTTAAGCTCCCATTAGATGTAAAGCAAATATATTGTTTTCTTTTTGATTTTTCCCTTTTATTCTCTTTCAGCTAGAGCAAATAAGGACAACAGAACACCTGTCGCTAGTTTATCAATAGCAAATACGTACATTTCATACATTTAGTGTAATTCTTGTGGAAGTAATTGCTTAAGAATTTACTTTGTAATGGTGACAACCAAATGCAGATTTACATTCAACTTTAATTTTGTTTTCTTCTTCTCGTTTATGTAACAACTATGAATTACAATTGAAGAGGGAGTTTTCATTACTATGTCAACTTCTTGAAAGGAAAATGTAAAAGAAAATCATATTTGTTCCAGGAGCAGATGCAGTCCAGATATGCAGAAGAAAAGGACAGAGTGGCGTGCTGTGTTTTAGAAGGTCTATAGTGGGATGGGACATGCTCCCTGGAACACATACCTCAGGATGGCAGCACGTTCTAGGGTGCAGACTATGTGCTGCAGTTTGAGCTATGTTGGCATATTCCTATGTTTTCTCCAGTATTATATTGTGCATTTGAGGGTCTTTGTCACAGCATCAAGGACAGAGGGTTTGGCCCTGCTGAAAGAAACACAGCAAGAACCTTTAGCTTCTCTAACAGTTTATTTTTGCTCTTGTAGAGATACTGATGCTGTTTGTTGTAAGCAAAGCTCAGTGAATAGCCAGTACCACCATGATAATAAGAAACGGAGGAAAGAGTGGACGGAGTTAATATTTGTAGTAGGAGAGAAGAGATTAAAATCATGTAGCCTCCTCTCATAATGGCTCATGTTTTTTGTTTTGGTTTTTGTTTTTTTTTTTTTAGATTTGTTGTATTGTTTTATTTGGAGACTGCTTCAAATTAAACTGCTGTATGAAAGTTAGTTCATACTGACAGTTGGGGTTTTTCCTAAGAAAACCTATCTTGCGAATACTTGTCCAAAATGGACACAACATTTGGTTTTAATCTCTTCTCTCTATCTGCATTTAAGTCACATAGTTCCTGGACAGCCTGAGATAGCAGCTTTTAACAAAGACTTTTCACTGTATGAAATGTGTAAGTTAGCTAACTGTTATCTCTATGTATTTAAAGAGATGACAAAAGATAAGGATACACAAGACTGCAGAGATGCTTCCTTTGAAGAAAAAGAGCTGAAATGTAAGTATAAATGATAATGGGAAAAATAGTAGCAAATTGCACGCAGCATAAATAATCTATGGTCATCAGAGCCTTGATTCATGGCTGGTTTATTTAATCCCCCTCAACAGGCAGAGCCTTCAAGAGAAGTACAGACTCCCATTTTTTGTCTTACAAAATCAGCATCATAACTCATTGCGTACTGGGAGTTATATGAAATAACTAATCTGGTTTTTAAAATAAGAAGAAAAGCCATGTGAAGGAAAATGCGATGTGCAGATATGCAACAATCCAAATTAGTCTTTTCTCTAGTTCACACTTTTACTCTGGAAACAGTTGTGCCAGCACAACTGAAGGAGTGGTGATGGCAATGGAGAGGGAGACCTTAACCCATCACAGCCACTCAGGCACATCTCAAGCCATGAGATTCTGTCTCAGCAAAGGAAGAAAAGGAATGACCAAATTTCTGAAACATACTGTGGTATGGAACAAAAGGGTGAAGTTATTGTGGTTTTTCTTTGACATTTTTGCTGACTTCTAAAGCCCCTGTGTTAATTACATCCCAAATCCTGCCCTGCCACACTTTACTGAAGTAACTGTAAGCAAAGGTAAGCCTGCTGGTCCTGCAGGTATAGACCTCCAAGTCAAAGAGTTAGGAGCTGGTGATACACTGCTAGGATGAATGTATATGAAAGACTTTTAAAATACAATTTTAAAAGAACGTGGGACCTAAGTCACAGCAATTTCGCTGTATTTGCTAAAGAGAACTTCCCACCAGTGTGGTTAAACTACCACTTTATTTCCTCCCATCATGATATTGTTTTTCTATTTGGCCTTCTAATTAATTTCATTTTAGATCTTTAATTTTGTCAAGAAATTAATTTTTTTTTGGTACTTTCAACTCTAGGAAAGAGTTTCAACACCATGAAATGTTGTGTGACGTCATCATTTTGTAAATTAATAATTTTTTCATATAATTTTTCCTGTTACAGATATGCAAACTGAGAAGACCTAGAGAAAGCAGGGGAAGCTTTTTTTCCTCTGTGGTAAAGATTTAAGAGTTCAGATGTTCTATGTTCTGTTTATTAAAGGGGATATTCATTTTTCGTTTTTATTCTGTGATGTCAATCTTCTTCCATATCATTGTAACTCAAGAAAAACTGCAATGAAATTAACAGAATTATTATAGCACAAAATGTCCTTGGATTCAGGCTTCTGTATATGTAACTATGTATGGAGGTATTTATTTAAAAAGCCAATTTTCTGCTTTCTCAGGTTTATGCACTTTCAAAGACACATTCCATTAAAAATATCTTTAAGGTAAAACCCTTTAGGTCTATGACCGTCATGGATTTCATTGCTGGTTCTTGAATAGGCTATCTTCTGGGCTTGCATTTTTTTTTTTTTTTCCTTTCACCTTGGTTTCCTGCTCTTGGTTTCCTGCAGAGATTTTGTTTTCCAGCTTTTGAAGTATTTTTTCAATACTTTCATCCTTATAAAAGATAAGTGTGCAACGAGACAAGATGCCATACAAACAAGGCATTTTCTGTCCTTTCTGTGGATCTTAAAATACCAGGTCCTCACAGCTACGCCTGAAATAGATGCTGTAGCCTTCTTGCAACTATGGTTTGCGAATTATTATATAATACTGAGCTTCTTGATCTCTTTCTCTGAAAAATGTTTTGGGGATTTAATTTCCTTGTGATACAGCTGGCACTACTTGGTTACTGCTCATTACTGTTCTGATTTACGAGTTGGGGATAATGCAACTCTTTGGACATTCAGGAAGAACAGCTCTTGATTTCGACTGCCTTTTTGTTCATCTTGGGAATGGAAGAAAAGAACCTTCTCCCTTGTAGGACATGAAATACATGCTTATGTGATTACTTAAGAAATGCTGAGGGAACATGCTGCTGGATCCCATTTCTTAAGCTACTGCTTTGTTACATTTTGCTAGGTGCATAGCTTTTTTGAGGGTCACACACAGATGAAAAATATTTATTACAATGCTTATATTTTTTTAATAAAATGTGTTTTTTCCACTCTCTTTGACTTGTCAATAAGTAGTCTTAGCACTACTTGTGCTATTTCTGGGTAAATGAGGTATCTAAGATTTGGGTGTAGAATAGCATTATGCTGTTTTTTGCTGAGATAGAGTACATTTTCTTCACAGTAGCTAGTATGGGACTGTGTGTTGATAACACAGGGATGGCTCAGTTACTGCTGAGCACTACTTACACAGAGTCAAGGCCGTTTCTGCTTCTCACCCCCCCCACCCATGAGTAGGCTGGGGATGCACAAGAAGTGGGGAGGGGATAGAGCTGGGACAGCTGACCCCACCTGACCAAAGGAATATCCCACACCATATGATGTCATACTTGGCAACAAAAGCTGGGAGGTGAACAAGGAAGGGGAGTACGTTTGGAGTGATAGCATTTGTCTTCCCAAGTCACCATTACATGTGATGAAGCCCTGCTTTCCTGGAGATGGCTGAACACCTGCCCGCTGATAGGAAAAAGTGAATGAATTCCTTGTTTTGTTTTGCTTGCATGCTCAGCTCTTACATTCCCTACTAAACTGTCTTTCTCTCAATCTGTGAGTTTTCTCACTTTAACTCTTCCAATTCTCTCCCTCATCCCACCAAGGTAGAGTGAGCAAGCAGCTCTGTGGTGCTTAGTTGCCAGCTGAGATTAAACCATGACAAATGTCTACACCAATGTCATCACCCTAATGGCTCCCACACAGAAGAGATAGTGGAGAGCTGGAATCTCATTGGACTCAGGTTTTATTTTTCAGTTTAAAGTCAATGAGTCTGTTGTGCACTCCTGAGAATCTGAATGCAGACCTTGGCCCAGGGCTTCACTGCTGGCAGAATTTGATCTAAGTAATGTAAAGTTGTGTTAGTACATCTCAGCAAGCTGCCCTGTATAGTAGGATAGAGAAATGCATCTCATAACCATAACAGAGTTGGTAGACCTCAGTTAAGTAAAATAGTTACTATAAAGTAATACCCCTAATTCATTGCAGAGCTTGCATATTCCGCTATTAATTCTTGCCATTTGAGTCTTCAATGATGCTATGTGAACTTGAAGATCCCCTCCTGCTTCCCAACATGCTTTTTGAGGCCACAGTCTGGGTATCACTGAAGGTGGTGGCCAATTTTTAATTATTCCCAGAGTGCAAGAATGGCTGTGGGAATAGTAGGGTCATTTGTAGAAAAAGTACTGACTCTCCTCAACACACAAATGTAGTTTCACATCACCACATAAATAATTCCCCTTCCAGACAACCTCTTCATCTTCTACTTCCTCTTTGAGACTGCAACAGCTGTTTGCATATTAAAGTAAAAGTGAAAAGTCCACTCCTTTTAGTTATTACCAGCCTTCGCAAGGCAGTGCTATCAGAGCATGCTTAGTATCATGGAACTGAAGTTGATGTCTTTATCAAGCTCCACCGGACAACAGGAACTGTTACATTTATCTTTTCCCAGCAGGAGAAAAGGTAAGTTACCGTTGACAGTGATGTATATCAGTTGAGTGAGATAATGAAATGAGGGGATATAAAGATATTTTCAACTTCTGTAGCTGATCTCTACTATCCAAAATGCCAGTGCTTGAATTCCTGAGTGGTTGACAGGAAGCTTGAAATTTTTCTACTTCATTAAAAAAGCAGGATGTGTAGTGGATAACAGATTATGTGAAAAGACCTATCCTCTCTAAATAAGCTCTGCTTTATATTTCTCTGACATCCAAACCAGAACCTGTCTAATCCAATTTTAGTAATTTTAAAAATAAGTCTTTTAGGATTAGCTAAGTCTCTCAGCTCCGTTGTTTTGAATACAAGGAGACAAATGCTCATCCTCCAATGCTATGAGTTGTTTTGACATAATTACTTTCCACTCATGACAGAGGAAAAATACACACACTAACAGAAAATATGACACATTTAGGTCATGAGAACCAGGTAAGAGGGAATCCTTCATATCCTAACATAAAAAATGTAGTTAAATTTGTAATAATAATTTTTCCTTTAGTTAACAATTTTTGCCTGTGACTTCAGTGTTTTTGGATATCTGGAAAATGAAACCCAGCAGAAAGCTAGAGCAGACTCAGCGTCAGTAAGATGCATTTTTCTTTCTAATCGCTAAGCAGTGTTAGCTGCCCAAAAGTGCTCAGTTTTCAAAAGCCTGGTTCATGTACACAACCTAAACTGGCTTACTGGTATTTGAGTTCAGGACTCATTCATTTGAAAAACGAAATTATGAACCAGTCTGGTGGCCTCTTTTGTGATGTGGCATTTAATTTTTGTAGAATATGAATGCTATTACTAATAACAATTGCATTAAAGAATAGCTAATAAGAAGAAAAATAGAATCATTGCTGTTGTCTTGCAGGGCTTTTCAAGGAGCTGCATACATGATGCGTGTCTTTTTTCCCTTTTGGCCAAAAAGATAACTTTAATGTCCTTGAGTGACATGTACTAGTGGTGCATCATCCAAGTATGGACTAAACAGCAAAATTACAGAGATGTTAGCAGTGGGACTTCTGGTTTTGCAGCATCTTCTCCCCAATTCCCCATCTCCCTCTACATATTTCTCTGGTCTTGCAATTTAGGTAATTGTCCCAGCCAAGTCCCAGCCAGATACTGCTGGGTTCATGAGATGCCCAAGGCAGGTCACTGACTCCTGGCCAATTGCACTGAGCTTTCTATCTCCCTGTCCCAAAACAGGAACACATGGAGAAAACCTGTTGTTGCCAGAGCTGGCTCAGAATGAGTAGAAGGTGGCGATGGTGGCTGTGAAGTAATTTCAGGGTACTTTTTCTGTCAGGTGGGAAGAGAACAAGGAACACTTTTGTTTTTCTTCCAGAACAAATCTCAATACCTGCAGGGAAGTAGACACCTAGATGGAGGGGAATTAGAGATTCCTCAACAAACAAGTAAGGAAGATGTGGATGTGGTAGGCAAGCAAATGGCTAATCAGAAGAGAAGGAACATAGCAATCAACAAAACAAGGCTTCCCTGAGGACTTTATGCAGGTAGAGAGTTTCCCTTGACTGGACACTGGTATTCTGCAAAGGCACATGCTGGGAATCAGCGTGACTCCAGCTGGGATATCCATCTATTACAATATCTCTGGTAGAGGGTTATTTCCTGCCTTTCCCACCTCAAAATGCCTAAGGGCTGTGCATGACTTGCACATAATTCATATTTTTCTGCCTTTTTCTTTATTTTACCATTAATAAATCCTTTAAAAAAATACTCTTAACTGCATAAATGCTTCTCCCTAAATAGGCTATTTGTCTTAGCATGGACGGCCACAAAGCAAACAAGGCCTTTAAGAGCTGATGGCAGGTGGGGGGATGAAGATGGAGTTAAGATAAACAGTAGGTCTAAGTATCAGACAAGAAGTTCCTTAGGAAGATTCAATTCCTTCACTCTGATATACTTACAAAAAGAGCACAGATCTCAGTTTACTGCCATTTTCCCCCTTTGCTTTTACTATAAATGTTAGGATATCAGACAAACTTGATTTTAATTGTAAATCATAGATCAAGCTCAACTCTGGTCATACAGACTTTTCTCTCCCCTTCAAGCATCCAGTCATCCAAACCATTGACTTCCAACAGCTGACAAAGAGGTCACTGAAGTTTTTCTGGAAAAAGGTCAAGCTACCTAGTATTTATTTTATGTGTTAGGGCTATACAGGGTAAGTTAACTGAGAAAAAAAACATCCAGCCAGGATTCACGGGACTAAAGCCACAACCATTATTTGTGTTGAGCTAGAGCACAATTCTCCCAAGTGATGACTAACTAGTTGGAGACAAAACAGTATGTGTGTCCGACCTTTAGCACCAATGCATTTGAGAAACCCAGGAAGAGACCATTTCCCACTCATGATGTGGAAGAATACCCTCTTCCCACTCATTATGTGGTCATAAACAAAAAGATAAGCGATGAATTGCAGTATGGAAGTAAATAGTACCTAGCAGCAGTAAAATGCCCAGAGACATCCATTGATAAGGTTGTTTAAGGTTGTTTAACAGAATAGAATACTTGATGTTGTACAGGAGCTCTGGCAGTTAGCCAGTCCAGCCTCCCACTCAAAGCAGGGCCAACTTAAATCCAATTGCCCCGGCTTTGTCCTGTCAAGTCTGGTATATTTGTAAGAATGAAGATTCACAACCTCACTGAGCAATGGCGTTTGACTACTGTCATCGTGGTTTGGTTTTTGTTTTTGTTTTTGTTAATAATATGGATATAAATGAAAACTAATTCTGCAAATGTTAGGTAATCTCTTGAGGAATTCTTGTAAAATTAATCTCATGAAAATTAAGAAAAATGTAACCTGATAGTTTCAGGAACACAGAACAGTACTAGTAAATGGAAGTTCAGATGGAAAGGCTATATACTGCTCTAAATGGCCATAAATTCAGCTAAAAAAAAATATATGAGTGTAAATAAAAGCAGAATTCAAGCATATAAATTTTACAGAATGCTTTGAATAAACTGTTTGGATGCACCTTCTCAGCAATGCAAAGCACTGAACTGAGTACGTCCAGCATGAAGTATGAAAACGAAAACTGGAACTGCTGACATATTCCTAAGAAACTCGGTGGTTTCCTTCTAACACAGTCAGATGTTTCTTGATTAAGATCAGCCTACAAGCTGTGCTATCGTTGCATGTTTTAAACTGATCCTGAGAACTGAATATTTTCTGCTATCATGCAGATAGGATAGAGCTGTTTTGTAAAATTTTTAAAATCTTAGCTGTTACATGAACCTGATTCTTCCAATGGCTGCATAAAGATTTGATGTGAGTATAATGCTACTAAAATGTAAATTTATATTTACTGTATTTCTGACTGATGAATTGCAGATTTTTTTCCTATGTTGTTAAGATTTGCTTAAATTAAGTTTATTTTCAAGTGATTTGTAGGGAGTGGACTCTGATTCTGAACCAGAAATTAGATAAGTTCCAGATCCTGAAACACATGTCCATATAATTCAGACCCTGGGGGAAAAGGGATTTTAGGAGCAGAACTTGTCTTGCAAAGCAATCTTCTGCCATAGATGAAGGCAGAAGAGTGGTGCTAGTGAGCCCCTTCACCTTATGCATTGGGATGTTGCTGTTTTTAAATCTTTCATTCTGAATCTCAGGAAAGAGTTGTATGGAAAAAAAAACAATCTGTATATATTTGTATCTATATGCTCCTGCTTGCTTTCTTTTGGTTGTTATTAAATGCCTACCTGCAGATGGTACATTGTTTTGTTTGTACAAAGCCTGGGGACTTTGACCTTCTGTATTTCCAGGAGGAGCACAGGCTAGGAAGAGAATTTGTTATGCGTCTCTGAAAAGCCTTTCTTTCTGTAGAAGCTGGAGATATGTAGGAAAATTTGCAGTATATCACACTAAAGTGTTAGCCTGTATTGCTCAGTGCTGCTCCTAAGAGCTAAAAGGCGCATGATCTCTAGAATATGCAGCTGCATTTTAAATGTAATGACAGTTTCTGCGACAAAATTTCAACTCAATCTTACCTTAGCCTCTATGGCAATAAAATAACGCTTATTTGAGGTTGTATTAGAATTATTGTATTTGATACTGAACAACAACAACAAAAAAGTGTCACTGAAAAAGATAGAACAGGTGACAGTCAAACAATGCAGGGAAAGTGAAAATTCACAGCAAGGGTGTGCAAAGAAGGAAGTGAGAAATGATACCTCTTCACCTGAAAGCTGAAGTGAGACGGAGGGCAGACTGAATGGATGCAAATAGGCTGTCACAGGTGACCTGAACATGGAGCCAGCAGTAGATTGACTGTGCAGTGAGGTGGACAACGAGGGACTGCAATAAGGGCGTGAGAGCCCAGAAGGAATAGCAGGTGAGACGCTGTGTGGGTGAGGTGGGTTGGAGAGAATGAGGGCAGAGGAGCATGTCCACAGACCTGAGAAACAGACTTGGAACAAATGTTAATATGCATTGGGAGTTTTTTAATGAAATCCCTGAAATGGAAACAAGTATACCTTCTTTCTGATGGTGAGATACAGAACAGATGCAGTTTGTATGAGGATCTAATGCAGCTTTTTTGTTACTTCCTAACTTAGGATTTTAAAACTTCCTTGTTTTAACTTTTTGTTTTTGTTTTTGTTTTGTTTTTTTTTTGTAAACTGGATCCTTCACTGAAAGGAAAATAATTTAATGCACAGGTTGAAAAGGCTGTGTCTTTTTGCACGTGTGAGAGTGTTGGAAGGAAGCTTTTGAAACTGAGATGCACAGAAGACAAAGGGGTTTCAGTAACAGGGAAAGATAAAGAAAGCAAACAGCAACTGGGACTCCTCAATCTTTTGCAGTGTACACATGTGTACAAGAAGTCAACAAAATAAGCATAAAACTCTGTTTTGTGTTGGGAGATCTGAATTATCCCAAAACCAAACTAGCCTGGGCTTGAGAAGCGGTACAGTCCCATTAGCCTGGTACTGCTCTTATGCTTTCTTTTGGCCAAACGGAGCCAAATAGGATTGCCATGTTAACACAGCTTGATTGCTTCTGGTATTCAGACAAGTTTGTCGTTTTGGGACATTTCCAGAGAGCACTGTGTTGAGCTTTGTGCAGGCACTACCTTCGCAGCACAAAAACACAAAGGCTGTAGAAGGAGAGGGAATAAGGAAAGAGTGATCTGAGCTGATCTCTGTAACACAGAGCATGTCAGTGGCTGAGCAAAAACGTTGAATGTTTTTGGAATGAACAGATAAATTGCAAGGTTGCTGTTTCAAATCTATAACAAAGTCTGCCGGTTCAGGATTTCTCAGCAGTCTTTCAGATCACCAGCAGTACCTTGTTTGCTAAAGTGCTCTTGGCACTTCGTGTGGAGGTGGACACAGGCCACCTGGACAGCCTGGTGATGTTACTGTCCTCCTGCCAGCTGTGCGGTGCAATGTCCCCCGCTTTCTTCCAGGAACTTTGTATGAACACCTGTGTTATACCTGCTAAAACTGAGCATGATCACATTGTAAGTGCTGTCTATGTGCTAACTTGGTCTGCAGGGAAATATAATACAGACAAGGGCCTGTCTACAACAGCTGCTTAACTTTAACAGGACCGAGTACTCGCTCCTTAGTCCTTTAACCCTTCAGTCTTTCAGATTGAAGTGATTGTTGTGAACTTCTATTTATGTTTGACTTCTGCTTTAAACCTAGAGAAGAGCCAGTGTGCTTGGAAGTTTGTTTATATTTTTCCAACAGTTCTGATTATCCTGGTGAAAGCTAGACTCTTGGTCTACAAAACTCTCTACAGTTCACTGCTGCTAAATGCCATTATGTAAATGATAAATGTGTTTACTTTTCTTAATCACCCATTTTCTGGAATACAAATATTTTAATAGATAAAACAATGTTTCCAGGAAAGGGTTATGCATGATTTGTTAGACTATAAGGTCCCGGAATCAGTGACTGTGCCTCTGGTTGTGTTTGTTTAGTGGACACCTTAATGAAGATTCATCTGGCACAGGATCTTTTGTTATTCTTGTGTTGCCAAGAATCACAGAATCATAGAATGGTTTGGGTTGTAAGGAACATTTAAAGGTCATCTAGTCCAACCCCCCTGCAGTGAGCAGGGGCAATTATAGCAAGGCTACTAACCAAAGGTGGTGCCAGAGGGTCTTGTACTAAGGTCTTACACTAAGATGCTCCTTTTATTTAAGAAAAGCACTATGATCTTTCAGATACATGGATGAAAGAAAGAGAATTGAATTCACAGTTCACAGTATTCAGATGTCGGTTTCAATCTTCTTTACTGAGGATTAGATTGCAAAATATTCTGTGATTTCCATGTCACCTTGCTTACAAAGTTTCTTGCAAACTCTTCAGTACTGTCAGCATTGTGGGAATTGTCACTAACTGAGGTCAAATCAGTCCTAACACGTCTGAACAGGCTAGTGTCAACAAACTGTGGTTCACAACCAGAGTGTTTTCTGAAAATAAGATCTAGCATGCCTAACAATAAAAACATGCCAAAGAGATCTATACAAATCAGAGCTACTTAAAAGAAATATCCTAGCTTTTGCTTAAGAGCTCCATGATTTAAGCATACAGCAGAGTTTGGCATTCCGCTTTTGTCACTACTGTTACCTCCTGAGAGCATCCTTGTAACATACAGCTCTGTTAGGACAAGCTCCTCTTCACTTCTATCTGTAGAATTTAATGAAGTCTATACTTTATGTTGAAAATTGAACAATACATTGAAAATAATATTGTGGCATAGAGCATACAGCATGTGCAGTTTGAAACAGGAACACTAAGTCTAAATTATTTGAGGTAACAAGAAACATCTTTCTCACTCCTTACCAGGAGAATTTTGGGCAACTACTTGAGATTTTATGTGAACGGGTGCATTCCATTGGCCAAAAATTACCTTTTTTCGGAGATGAGTGTTATAATCCCTGTGGCTATTTGAGCTAGGGCCAGGACTAAAGTCATAAACATGATCAGCTGAATCAAAAGAAGGAAAACTATAGATAGTGTCATTTTTACCCTTGGTGAAATTTTAGCAATTTATTATTGTTGCCCTCTGTATTTCACTCAACATTCACTAAGAAAACTTAGCAGAATATTTTCCTTCTAGGTGAAAGAATGTTAAGTATGGGTTTAGTACTTTCAGTAAAATAAAAAAGCTGGATAAAAAGATAAGATTATATTCCTCCCTTTTCCCACTCATATTCTCCTGCCTTTCTTTTTGTCCTTCCCATTCAAACCTTTAGTCTTGGGCCCTACATCCTCATTAGAATGATCACAACACATAAAAAGCCATGATGGTTTTTAGATGTCTGATGCTATGGGTTTTATCACCTCAATCTTCAAAGGTTTATTCAGCTTTATTTTCATAATCACACAGCTGTGTGAAAGCTTGCTTTTTCTTCTGGAGGTTGGTTTGGGAGAATTGAATTCACAGTTTGGGAAATTCATTTACAGACAGGATCCAAATTGCTGTTGAAATGTCATGCGACTTCCTCATGTTCTCAGATGTGTATTTCAATTCCTGACTTTGCTGCCAGAACGTCTAAGTGCTGATTTTTATGGTGCAATATTCCTTTGCTATACCCCTACATTACAAGTTGTAACAGATAGGTGATGAACATGCTTTGGTAATGGCCTTCTGCTTAAAGGAATAAAAAGACAGTGCTGTGGACAAACTTGTTAGGATTGGTGTGCACAGGAACTGCTTCATAGCAGGGGATGGCATATGTTTTTCAAAAGACAGGGAAACAATGAGAGCTGTTCTGTAACAGCATGAATGTTTAGCTTAGAAGAAATCATCTTCCAGATGCTAGTGCAGATCTTCTTTATGGAAATGCATCAGGATGACTGGCAGAGACACATTATTAAGTTGCATGGGTGGATTGCATTGCAGTTGCACGACAGGTTGATGTCCACTAGTAAGATCATGGAAATAAAGAGGGATGGTTTCTAATACAGATCCTTGCTGACAGTTCCTTGATCTGATCCTTCTAATTCCAATCCTTGCTGAAACCTACAAGCATTCCATGACTCTGCTTTCCATACCACAAGTGAAAATCTTTCCCTGTTTGGGTTCTGCTACTTATTATGGTACATGCCATGCTCTCCTCACAATAATCGATCTGGTCAGGCAAGATGTACTCTTACTCTATATTTAATAATTATGATTGATATCTGCTGGGGCTTTGACTATGTATCCTCTTACTTTTGTTCTATCCTTTTACTCTCAGTAGTATATATATTTTAAGAAGTCCCATCCCCTATATTATGCAAGACATACTCTGCATTCTCAAGGTACACAAGCTATAAAAAGAGAGCAGATCACCTCAAATGTCCCACATGAGGGTAGCCCAGGGATCTAAATATTGATGTGAAATACTATGACATTCTTTATTCATTTCTTCCCTCTATGACCACCTGCTTCAAGGTAGGTTGTGTGGAGAAGTCAGCATAGCAGCAAATTGAGGAAAGTAAATTTCTTTATAGTATTAACTGTGAAACACTGTGGTGGATACATAATAAGTGAAATTTAACCCAGCTGTCTCGGCACTACAGGATCTTTCTTTCTGCATTGAAGAAATTGAGATACTGATGCTTATATTTTCTATTAGCTCCTTTCTCATATAGCTAAAATAATTATGATTTAACACACATTAACTACTGGTGTCTCAGTCAACCCTGTGGTGAAGGTAATTAGCTGTAATTTACATGTAATAAGTCTGCTTACTGTAATTTGCATATACACATTTATGGTAGCATAAAGGTCACTTTATCTGCGATATCAGAAGATTAAGGTCTAAGTTTCCAGGAAAAGTCCTCTAATCTTGGCTGCTAACTTCGATAAAGCTTGAGTCTGACTTTCTGAGGTACTGAGAGCCAAAGGTAGAAGCAATCAGAAAAAGACACCACCTGAGAAAATCAAAGCCAGGTTTCAAGCTGAACCACAAATGAAGGAAGTAAAATTTAAAACCCTCTCCAGTAAGTCTAGCTCTGGGGAACTCTAAAATTGCTCCTTCTCTTCTTTACTTCCTTATGCTTATTTCTGGATCTCCTTCACTAATTTTTCAGATTATAGTATATGTTACCATGTTTATTCAAAATAATTCTTCCTTCTTCTCATTGGTTTTGTTATAAATATTGTTCCTTTTTTTTTTTTTCTTTTTAGTTATGTTGATCTGTATACAAAAGTACAAACAATGTTCTGCTTATTACTGGAACAGGAAGATAGTCACTGGACTTTCTTCTTTTGCATTATTTCAGGGCTGTTGGTTTACTGTCAGTAATACATGGTACTTTGTACAGTCAGGCACTGCCATGTGCAAAGTGAAAGAATTAGCAGCACTAAGTCTTAAAATCTCATCCATTCTGAAGCAAAATTTAATTTACTCACCCCAAGACTTCCAGTACCTCAGACTGAGTTCCAGGTATCTGCTGGTCTTCAGGTTAAAGAACGCAGACAGTAAGTATCCTCAAAAAAGTATGCAAAGCTGAGTTGAAACAAAATCAGGGTTAGCAACCCTGTAAGGTAGACAGATGTTAGTGTAGACAGTTAAAAAATTCTGCTTCTGCATGTTTATGAAGCTCTCCCACATGTGAAAAGCTAACTGCAACTGATTTTCATTACTCACGGGTAAGAGTTTAAATGTGAAGTTCTTGTAAAAGCAGTGCCCTGTCACGTTACTTAAGACTGCCTGAAAGCTACAAAAAGCCTCGCAGGTGAAGTTGTGGAAATGTTTTCTTTCCCTTCATTGCCATAGGTCAGTAGTTCATGTTCCATGTCTCTGCACAGGATGTTTTAATCAGGACTTTCCTTGTTTCTAGTGGTAGTCTAGTGTTTGCTTTTATTTTGGCTTATTTTTAGCTGTGATGGGCTTTGAAGGCTAGCATGTTTCTAATTACCTCAGCAGGAGAAGGTAGTTATTGCAAGTTCTGATGCAATCCTGCTTTTGTTTCAGATCCACCTGAGAAAATGTTCCAGATCCTCATAATGCTCTTGCTGGAAACACAGCTCTACATGGTTTCAGGTGAGAGATAAACTGCCTTTCAATTGTGCCAGCAGAACCAATGCAGCCAATACCACTATGCCCTCCGTACATGGGCTTCAGGGGTTCAGCACCACCAGTGATACCTGCACAAATACCCAGTGACGTCTGCAGCCACCGCTTTGCAGTATCTTACACAAGGCACTGTGTACTAATTGAGCACAGGACAGATGTCCATCATTTTCCACAGCTGGGCTTCTTTAAAGCATGGTGTATGGGCAGCTGGGGCGTCCAGCATTAGCAGGCATGGCTGTGAGAGACAGGATGACCAAAGCAACCTAAGCCAATTGTCATCTAAACCACCTCAGTGTGTGGGAGAGTGAAGGAAAACCACCTGTGCTCACCTGTCCATGCCTGTAGCAGGAGCAGCTTGGCTAAAACCCA
Source organism: Tetrax tetrax (assembly GCA_009806455.1). NCBI lineage: Eukaryota > Metazoa > Chordata > Aves > Otidiformes > Otididae > Tetrax > Tetrax tetrax. Next base: position 19,307 of record WHYT01000263.1, read on the forward strand.
GAGGGGGCTTAGCACTTTTTCATATTATTTTTTCCCTCACGTGATCCCAGGCTTGTGGAAGATGGTAATTCCTGCACAGCAATTCTGCCAAGTTACATGTGCTTATCCAGTGCAACTCTATCTGTTTCACAGGAGGTACAATGGATTTTCTCTTTGTAAAAGACAATGAAATCAGATTTACTATTTCCACAATTGACTATTGCTTTTACTAAAACCCTAGGACATATAAGATTGAACAATCAGAGTTTCATAGAAGTGGTCCCTGTGTAATCACTGACTCAGCCTTAAGTTATTTCTAAAATGTGAAAAAAAATCCTTGCTCATTTTGTCTTTGTCTTTCAGATTGTTTAATCAACACAGAATATAGATGATTTGCTAAAAACACTACTGACATCGTAAAAATGTGGTGTGAACAGGGAAAAAAATGCTTAAAACTTTTAATCAAACCAGGAAGCATACGCCTGACTACGACACATTTTTGCCCGAGTTTTAAAAAATTCAGAACATATTTTAATACAACAAGTGAAACTGTTTTCTTTTCCTGCTGTAGCTTTATTTACAGTTGAAGTTCCTCAACAGCTATACGTTGTGGAGTATGGGAGCAACGTGACCCTGGAATGCAGATTCCCTGTGAATGGCTCGTTAAACCTCAGACTCCTGACTGTTGTTTGGGAGCAAAAAAGGCAGGGCCAGTCAAAATCAAAAGAGGTGTACACACTCCGCAAGGGGAAGGCATTCTCTCAATCCCAACATCATGATTACGTAGGAAGAGCAGCACTTCTGCACAGCGAACTGAAATTGGGACGAGCTATCCTTCAGATCACCAGTGTGAAGATCACAGATGCAGGATCGTACCTCTGTCTCATTGACTACCAGGGTGTGGACTACAAGTACATTACACTGGAAGTAAAAGGTTAGTGGCTGAACTGTATGTAAGTACATATTCATTGAGATGTCTCTACTACATTTGTACAGGCTCATAGAATTTGATTAATTAGGAGGAATTTGTTGCTAATCCTCTCACCAAGACCCTGTGCTCAGCCCCCAGCTGAACTAAAGCAGTTGTCTTAGTGCTGGCTAGTCTTTGGTTCAACGGCCAGCTGTGCTTCTCCAGCAGCACCCTGTGCCACAGAGGGTGCTCCCTCTCCGTCCTTCATCCCTCCTCCTTCTTCCCACACACTCTTCTCCAGTGTTTCCACCCTGTCGCCTCTCATTTGACCCCCTGCTCTGGTGGGCCACCTCTGGCCATTCCCAAAACTTTCTTGTAGGTGCTTTAATTTACTTACAAGCCCTTTTACAACTACCCAAGCGGCTGTGAATTCCCCGAGTGACCGCAGCTCCCAAAGCAAGGACATGTGATTTTCTGTGTTCATCAAAGTCAAATGGACATTAGCAATAAAGGCGTACGTTACCAGAGAGCATAACAGACCAGCCCTTTGAAAGGCTTCTGGTGTTTCCCACCAACTGCAGTGTCTGTGTCATACAAGGCAGCATTCATTTCCCATCCAGGCCTGTAAATAATTTGTCAAATGCAAAAATGGATACAGCCATTTTTAAGATCTACACTGGTTCCTCTGAACCGCCCTCACAGAACTTCTAAGTTCACGTTATTTTAGTATGATTAAAATATCACACTTGCTTATAAGCTATGGTAAAATAAACATTAAAATCAGCCTTTTTCTTGAAGTGGCATATTCAAAAAGTGAAACTACAGTTCCATGAGACTTCACTTTTGTCTGTATTGCTAAATTACAAACACAGTGTCAATTGCTGCCCTATATAAAGTAGTGAAGTAAGTTCTGTCACTGTAGGTGTGAGAAGGATTGAATAACAAATATTTTTCTAAAAAAAAAAATTTTCTAAAAAATTTTTCTAAAAAACATCCTTCATCATTTCAAATAAGTGCCCCTCAGTACAGCCATAGACAAAATATGGCACTAAAGGGAAGGAGGGAAAGTGAAGCAGGAAATTACTGTAGTTACATAAAAGTAATTTCACTCAACTTCTTATGCAGCATCCTACAACAGAATAAACACTCAAATAATGAGAACACCAGGCGAAGACAAGTTTGTTTTTATGTGCCAGTCAGAAGGCTTTCCTCTAGCAGAGGTTTTCTGGCAAAATGAGAAGAACTTCAACCTCAGTGGATCTGCAAACACCACCTACACATTGACAAGAGATGGCCTCTACAACGTCACCAGCATCCTGACATTCAAACCAAATATGAGTGAGAACTACAGCTGTGTATTCTGGAATAAAGAACTGAATAGAAAAACTTCAACTCACATTTCCACTTCAGGTTAGTATCACCTTGAAATTGTACAGGACAGAGAGTGTTGGTACATACATCATGTCCTATGGTCCATCACTGGAATTCAGTTCTAGAAAATGATGTAATATTAATTCTCTGGTAAAGAAACAGGTCAGTACTATTTAT
>WHYT01000263.1:32720-58013 GCA_009806455.1 Tetrax tetrax
GCTTCTCCAGCAGCACCCTGTGCCACAGAGGGTGCTCCCTCTCCGTCCTTCATCCCTCCTCCTTCTTCCCACACACTCTTCTCCAGTGTTTCCACCCTGTCGCCTCTCATTTGACCCCCTGCTCTGGTGGGCCACCTCTGGCCATTCCCAAAACTTTCTTGTAGGTGCTTTAATTTACTTACAAGCCCTGTTACAACTACCCAAGCGGCTGTGAACTCCCCGAGTGACCGCAGCTCCCAAAGCAAGGACATGTGATTTTCTGTGTTCATCAAAGTCAAATGGACATTAGCAATAAAGGCGTACGTTACCAGAGAGCATAACAGACCAGCCCTTTGAAAGGCTTCTGGTGTTTCCCACCAACTGCAGTGTCTGTGTCATACAAGGCAGCATTCATTTCCCATCCAGGCATGTAAATAATTTGTCAAATGCAAAAATGGATACAGCCATTTTTAAGATCTACACTGGTTCCTCTGAACGGCCCTCACAGAACTTCTAAGTTCACGTTATTTTAATATGATTAAAATATCACACTTGCTTATAAGCTATGGTAAAATAAACATTAAAATCAGCCTTTTTCTTGAAGTGGCATATTCAAAAAGTGAAACTACAGTTCCATGAGACTTCACTTTCTTCTGTATTGCTAAATTACAAACACAGTGTCAATTGCTGCCCTATATAAAGTAGTGAAGTAAGTTCTGTCACTGTAGGTGTGAGAAGGATTGAATAAAAAATACTGAATTTTTCTAAAAAACATCCTTCATCATTTCAAATAAGTGCTCCTCAGTACAGCCATAGACAAAATATGGCACTAAAGGGAAGGAGGGAAAGTGAAGCAGGAAATTACTGTAGTTACATAAAAGTAATTTCACTCAACTTCTTATGCAGCATCCTACAACAGAATAAACACTCAAATAATGAGAACACCAGGCGAAGACAAGTTTGTTTTTATGTGCCAGTCAGAAGGCTTTCCTCTAGCAGAGGTTTTCTGGCAAAATGAGAAGAACTTCAACCTCAGTGGATCTGCAAACACCACCTACACATTGACAAGAGATGGCCTCTACAACGTCACCAGCATCCTGACATTCAAACCAAATATGAGTGAGAACTACAGCTGTGTATTCTGGAATAAAGAACTGAATAGAAAAACTTCAACTCACATTTCCACTTCAGGTTAGTATCACCTTGAAATTGTACAGGACAGAGAGTGTTGGTACATACATCATGTCCTATGGTCCATCACTGGAATTCAGTTCTAGAAAATGATGTAATATTAATTCTCTGGTAAAGAAACAGGTCAGTACTATTTATGCCTTTGAAGCCTCATCTAGCTTGCACTCCAGCAAACCAGTCTCTCATTTTTCTGTATATTTTAATTTTAGGGTAGCTCCCATTAATTGGCTGCCAGTACAGAGGAAATTCTTTAATCTGCATGGGTGTCTTCCCTGATCTAGACTCCTAATTAATTGTTCTTCAAATGGGATACAGATAAATTGCAGTAGTGCTCACTCAAATTCCATACAAATCAGAAATTTGACTCATTTTTTAAAACCTTCTTATAGTAATAATGCAGGATAAAATATTCATAAAATGAGTGTAAAACTCTACATTGACACATTTTAAGAATCTTTTGTTCAGTCAGAGCAAGACTTCGGAGAATCAGAACTGACAGCTTCATAAATTATGCCTGGTTTTTAAGTTATAAATTTATTTTATTTTTGTGTTTTTGACAGCTTTAATGAGTACACAGTATAGCGGACAAAGATCCGTGATCTTATTTGTTGTCCCCACATGTGTGATGGTAGCTGTCCTTCCCTCTGCACTAATAATTTTCCAAAGGAGAAAATCATTCAAGAATGGACAACCCAAAAAAGGTACCTTTTACTTCAGATAGTGGATCTTCTTACTTATTCTTTACTTTTTCCTGCGAACGATCTTTTGGAAATTTTAGTAACTCTAGGCATGCTTGTGTGATTTTGGTCACATTTTATTTCTCAATGCACTCTGTTCTAAAATGATATCTTGAATTATTTGAGTGGGGTTTTATCTTCCTCACCTTGTTACTTATGTGAGACAAGGTATACAGGAAGATACATTTTTTAATCCGACCAGCTACTATTCTTTAAAGAACACAAATAAGCTTGGGCTTGGGTAAGGAGGACTGTATAAATGTAGTCTGAATGGTGTTTTTCTTCACAGCTATAAAGACATGCTAGCTACAGCATATGAGACAAAATTTTTATTTCCAATCTCCATTAAGGCTGTATGCTGCACTGGACTGTTACGAATAGTGTTTCTTTCCTGGTTTGCAAGTGCAATAGTGGAAAATTAATACAGCAAACAGGCTATTATTCTAGTCTTCTCTTGCATCTGAACATACTCCAGTAAACTCAGCTAAATGTATTCATTGTCATGAAATGAAAGTCTTGCTAGTAAGGACTTCAGAATTTGGTTCAAAATTTGTAAAAGCAAAGAAGTATAGAGAAGTTTATGTATTTGATATGAGTTAATAATAAACTTACATAATAAACTTAAATAATTCAGTTTAAATAAACTTAAACTTAATAATAAACTTAAATAAACTCAGTTTAATATAAAAGTTTGTTGAATTGTATTGTTGCTTTCAAATCTAAAAATATTTAAGCTAAATTTGTATATTTTTCCTTTAACAGACAGAAAAAGAAAACTGAACCCAAATCCGAAAGATGAAAACCGTAAGTCATAAGGTCTTCTATATTCATGCTTACAGCTTTTTTTTTCTTACAGCTAAAATCTTTATAAATCTGTAGATGGCAACTTAAATAATGTTACCTCAAAATAGAGATTAGTTTTGAATTTAAATTCAACTTTTCTTCAATTTTCTCAAAATGCAGTATTTAACATTAGGACTTTCTCACACCTGATGTAAAAATTTATAAATGTTTGTTCCTTCTCACTGAGATACAGACAGCTTGCATACATATACTCTTCTGTATACTAACTGCAGTTGTAGTAGCCTCAGATGAGCAGGATACACACAGAAAGCTCATTGCTTTAGAAGGCATCAAGATTTTTGTGGTAATAGTCTGTTATACTTTTGGCTGAGGCCACAGGTTTTAACAACAAATAAAATGTCACCTCATTTATCTGGGATATTAGATCATCCACTGATCCACTTCTCATCTTACAAGTATGTGACTTTCCTAGATATCCAGGAATTTTAGCATTGCAGAGTGAAGGTAATGCCTAAAAAAGTATCAGGATGCGTATGACTGTCTTGTACTAAAATGGAACTGAAAAAAAAAGGAACAGCCATAGAAAACTATAAGGCTACGTGATAAGAAATCGTTTAAAACACCTACTTACATAAATCAGTTTTGTTACCTATAAATACAAGTCTGACAAGTTAATGTATTGTCAGGAGAGAGATGGTGGCCAGTCTTATGTACAGTAGTACTGGGTTCAGCTGTAATTCCTTGGTGTCCAAGCAGACCCTAACAGAGCCTATTGAGGCCCGTCTCGAGGCTGCCTAATGTGCTCCAGGAATACGAATTACTCTCCTTCAAGGAGGAGAATCAGAGCAAAACTGCAATGCAGCTAACCGAGTGGCCTGACAAAAGAATATATAGCAGTCTCTGGACAGATAGGTAGCTTTGGGCTTTTCCAAGGACAGGATTTACTTCAGAAGCCACTCATGTTTCTCACTGCTGAAAAAAAAACACATCAAGAAGCCAACAGCTTAAAAAAATAACCTCCATAGGTAAAATGAAAACTAGGGATTTGATAGAGAGGGCATGGATTCACTGATTCCCATATCACCTCATATTGTAGTGCTTGTATCTTACCCATAGCTGTCCAATCCACTGCCATTGGCAGATATTACAGTCAAAATGACACTTTCAGAAAAACACTTTCACCTTTCAGAAATCAGCACCAGCTGTAGTGAAAGGCCATTTCTTATTTTTCACATGATGGTGTGAAACTTCAGTGGAATTACGCCATCTGCAAATGAAGAAAAGCTCAATGCAAGCAGCAATCTGGAGGACAGCGTTGGTACATGTCCAGACATAACTCCAGCGCACCTTGTCTGAGCATGGTGTGTCTTCGCGTGGCTTTTTTGTATCACTGTTGTACAATTTTTTTTTCACTTTGTAGTCCCTAGTCTTCTCTGTGCACTTACTGAAATGAAGAAATTAAAGGAGAGGTAGCAGCTTTTTGTGGTTTTGTTTTACTTCTTCATTTTGATGACCGAAAATCTTTGTGCAACATGCAGTAAGTCATATGACAAACATTTATATTTCTCAGCATCATATATTTTTAAGAAACACTGGAAAGAACCTTTTTTCCATGATGAGTAGGTATTTGAAGCATAAAAGCCACAGATACTTTACCAGAGAGCCTTGGAAATGACCCACATGGCACTGGTTACAGGAATAAGGATTGCTCATGTTATAACTTTAATTTACAGCTCAAGCTGTATCAGCACTGAAGGTCTAGGACATTTGACCTCATCACTGAAGGCCTAGTTCTGCAAACTTTTTTTCAGATGCACAGAGTTTACTAACAAGCATTCTTGTGGATGCTATCTAATCACATTTAGGTTTTGTTATTTCATTTATATGGCTGATAGTGATAGCTTTGATGTAATAGAAAATTTAGAATTTGGACCACAGATAGGACATAGAAAAAGAAAGAGATATTTTTTTCCCTCTGAAAAGATTGCAACTGGATGTCTTTGTAATTAATGGCAGCTTTAAGGAGTCATTGTAATCTCAGCAGGGTCCAGAAAAGCTTGCTTTGAATGAAGATACTTTCACTTTTTAACACTCAGTTGTTAAAATCAGGCTATTTATTTGAAAAATAATACTATTCCATTTTCTTTCTTTAAGGAGAAGATTTTAACTCTCAAACTGAGGCTTTATACTTGTCAACTGTCACAGCTTCAAGAGACAGTGGGACTATGAGTCTGTGAAAACTCTTCATCTCACATGCCGTAATTTGCACTTTTTGTATCTGTTTTTGGGGACTTCAAGGAAATGTTACAGCACTTTAACTTTGGGATGAACAGTGAACTCATGGGGATTTATTGGCACTGCAGCAATACAAAGCTATGCCTCTTCAGATACTGTATCTTGAAGTTTCTGAGAATTATGCTGTCATGAAATGTGGTTTACCATTGTGAAGAGGTTATCTGAGTGCCTTTGATACACATTACTTTTGGACTTATTGTTGCTCAAGGAATTTTTGTTTAAGAATGCCTTTATTAACTGTTCCAGTCTCAGGAATGGTGCTTGGATTCAAATATCTTGTGGGAATTTGAATAAAAGCTGTACATGCTATCTTAACGTCTAAACAGCTGTCTTTTCAGGTGGAGACATCATTACATGCCTGTATCTCATTTTCAAACTTTCCAACACATTAAAGTGGAAATTACCACAAGTACCCACCAGCATGGTAATACATGGAAGATACTTCATATCACAAAAGCAGTAAGAGGTTGAAATTAAATCAAAGGACAGACAAAAAAAAAAAAGCCCAACACCAACAGTAATGTAATTATGTTACAGAAGAGAATTTTCATGCACAGCCTATGTAAAACCCCATAAATAAGTCGGGTAAAAAAACATGAACTGTAATGCTACATGACAGTAAGAAGTTTTACATTTGAACGGATTACTCAACAGAATTTCCTTTAGGAGGAATTTGGAAGCAAAAGTGAAAATGAAGCTCAACCAGATTTCTCCACTGATCATTTCCAAACAGTAATTTTAACTGAAAAGATGAGTCTTTTCCATGCCAGGCACTTATCTGTTTTACTTCCTATTACTGGAATGCCTAAAAACGTCTCATTCAACTCCAAATACTCTGTGTGATGGGCATAGCTTCTACAGTGCCAGCTTTGAAAACACCCAGCAGGAAAGAACTTTGCATCTTAGACAGTAATCAGTGAACTAAGGGCACTGCACAGGATTTGGCATATGATTTTCAAAGAGCACTGGCTCTGATAAGTTGCATTTTCTCCTGGGAGAGATGTAACAAAATTGAAGAAAGGTGTTCACATTGGAACTACTTTTGTCATCTTGCTCTTGGAAAAGTGCTATCTGTTTCAGAAAAAATATCCTATCAGTAATGTTAAGGCTTTCTTCATAGCACTTGCTGTGGATTTACATGGGAGATGATTCTCCAGAGTCACATTGCAGCTACTGACTCCAGCACAAATTGGACCTACAGTGCAGCCATGAGACCAGAAACACCCTCTTCTGTTCCACCTGGATAGCTGATTTAAATAGCAGGCTGCTCTTGATTTTACTTGTGAAAGAGAAAAACAAGCCTCTCTCATCACCTCTACTTTAATATATAGATATAGTACCTTTAAATAATCATTTGTAGCCATTGGATTCAGCCGAGACAAATCCGCACTAGGCTTGCTGACAGAGTAAAACAGGTAGATGTCAGAGAATCAGAGGCAGCTTCTTGAAGCATTGCTTAGCTTCAGGTGCAATAGCAGCTTGGGAACTGCCCTGGCTTGCACCGTCTAGCAATACTTCAGGGTCAGAGCATAAGGTCAAGCAATTTCTCCCTGTGCCAGATTTGTACTTTGCTAGGAACTATGAGCCTCTTCTGTCAGCCACGGTGAAAAATCTAACCTGTTGTGTTCCTGCAAGGACTTAATTTTACGTTTTTCTATTTCTTTTTTTTTCCTGAAAATCATAAAATTGAAGTAATTCAAACTGAATTTATGTGGATGAACAGAAATAGTACATCACAGCCTTTGAAATTAGATTATGGTGATTATCATTGCTCCTTACTGAAATGAAAGTCATCCTGACATTATCTTATGCTGCCGAGGATACGTTGCCTTGGAGCGGGCGGGGAAGAAGAGGCGCGGGCAGCACTTCCTGCCCATTTCACAGGCACAGCAAACACTGCCCTGCTTTCCCCTTAGTGCTCTCTACACTGACAGGTTTCACCTGGCATCCCTAGGCAGAAGCAGCTCAGCTTTGCACAATCCTATGCCTCTCTACTCCATTTCATACAAAAGGAGTAATAGTACTATTTACCATAATAACCATAAGAATATCCAGAAATGTTTCTATTTTTACCAGTTCTCGCTGGATACTTATGAACTGCAATACAAATAAATCAGCTGATTGTCACATATTAGTACGTGAAAGTTAGCTTGTCAGCAGCTTGACCAGGCTATATGTGACTACGAATTCATGCATGAGATGTCTTTTACTGTAAACCACTGAGCATATGATATGTGTGTGATATGATGAGTCTCTGTTCTTTCTGCTTCAGCTACTGTTTTACACGCTGTTATCTTGAAACAGCTGAAGTTAGAGTTTTCAGACATAGATAAACTGCCTGCAAAATGTTTGAAGAGTTTGGGGTTTTTTTAATAGTTTCACAGTTCAAAGTGAGTCAAGAGCTGATATTATTAGACCATAAAACATTAGACATTTTTAGATGTAATATAAAGATTAGTTTGTAGGGGTTGACTTTTAAACTTACGTACACTCTCAGCTGGCATTTTACAGTGGCATAGGGGATAGCTTGCATAGGAAGCATCCATTATCTTTTCTGACAGGTACCGCCTTCTATTAATTTCCATACATTTGTCCCAACTAGGAGAATGTCATAAGCAATAGCATGTTAGTACACTATATAAAGGTATGGATTCAGTTAAAGTTAAATATTTGTAAAAAAAAGATGTGCAAAGGATCTGCTCACTGGTTTACAGTCAACAAAAGCATAATTCACTGAATTTTAACAATGATGATTTTTCACAAGCAAGTATTAAAATCCTATTTATTAAGTACTGAATTCTTCTTGTCTGGCTAACGAACACTACTGTTGCAATCCTCTGACCTGCTTTACTACCAGTGAGATATTTGCCATTTTAGCACAGGAGCAACGGGTGAATTGGGTGATTAGTCTTCCTGCTTGTTCCTCACCTCTGCTATTTATCATAGATTTTAAGGGCTTGCAGTAGGTTCATCTGGGCTTTTCTACCACAGCAACATTTTTAGTATCTGCGAGTTGCAGCTTGCTCTGTGATAAGGAGCACAGGGGAGAGTAAGATCAGCTCTATTTTGTACTACGTTCACTTTCAGACTGGCAACAGCCTAAACCATCTCCATATGCTTGATTTCCGCTAGCACTGATGCAGCTGAAAGCAACAGGTAACATCGAGAATGTTAATATCTTTGGAGAAAGAGTGACATGGAAGTGCGATTTCCAATGATCAGTTGAAGCGTAAGTCTTCTAAGACTTATGTCTGCACACCAGAAAACTACCAGCTGGTTCTGACCATGGCTTACTGGAAGTAGTAGGAAACGCCTTTTAGAGGTTTGGATTGTCAATGAACAAAACTCTACATCTTTCTTAAGAAAAGGCACAGTCATCTTTTCTTACAGAATTTCTTCCTTCACCTGACAGAAACATGCTGCTTGCCACCAAAACCAGTATCTTTCTACTTCACAAAATAGCCAAGGAGAAAGGTTTTACAAACCATCTCTACACTGTAATGAATCACCATTGCTGGAACACATCTAACTTCAAAGTTGGTTTTTCTTTCCATGGGAGTGGCGGTCAACTAAGTGACCTCCAGAAGGCCTTTCTAACCCAAAATGACCTTTGACTGTAAAGTTTTTGTTGAAATTAGCTTTTGTATCTTTTGTTAATATCTGACTTTTCTTATACCCTGATGAAAGCGCGGCCTGAAATATAGCCCCAGATCAATGACTGCCATCTGGTTTCAGGAGGCATCCTGGTTTTCCTCAGCATGTTGTCAAGTGTGCCCTGAAATACAATTTTATAGCCAGTGCACTGTAATATTTCACTCAACTTCAATATGCAGCCACATGGTGAAAAGTAGCTGACACACGTAAGTGCACCACGCAAACATTGTTAAAAGCTGACTTGAAAGAAACATTAATCGAGTTCAGATGTATTTACTTTTGGCTTTTACGTTTACTGCCCTTTTTCTGCAGCTGAGGTTTGTTTACTCACAACCCTCTTTCCTTAATGGGCTTTTCCAAGCAAGAAGTGAAATGTCTTTCATGCAAAGTCTGTGCTAGAAACCACTTTACATAAGGAAATAAACCAAATCATATGCAGTAGAAATTTGAAGAGTGGGTTTAAATGTATTCCTCATACACACATGTTTTTCAAGCAGTGGGCAAGATGATTATATGAGTCTCAGCTGCTAAAGACAGGGCTTTCTGGGGTGAGGTGGGGAATCTATCTAGCCAGAAATTTAAAGTCCTAATTGCAATGGAAATGCTGCTAGCAAGACGTGATGAACATACTCTTCTCAGACCTAAAACAGAAGATTGCCAGTCTTAACAGTGCTCCAGCTTGGCAATAGCTATACAAAAATGCTAGGTTGACAAACGGAGAAATAACTTTTTCCCCCTTGTACTCATGGAACCGTGAAAAAAAAACCTAGCAGAACAAAGGAACCAGCTATCAGTGAAGAGACATATAAACCTGAGAATGTCACAGAGAAAGGAGAAGCTTTTGGTGGAAAAAGGGAAGAGGAGAAGGTCAACAATTTTTGTTTCAAGAAGGGCACAGAATTTTTGTGAGAACAGTAAAGTCAGATGAAGGACTGTGAGCTCAGAGAATTTTCTGGTACATTTAAGAAGCCAGGAACTGCTGAGGTATGCTTCTGTACATTCCCAAAATACTGCAACCCTAGTCCACAGAGCTGTCCCAGACCGTGAGAAAATTGAGGCAGCAAGACAGCTGAACAAAAGCAACATATTTAGGCCTCCATGCAAAGTCTTTGATTTTCTGTATATTTGCCATGCCATGCTCCTAAAGAGCTGTGAAGTAAAATGTAAAGCACAGGCTGTAGACCTTGCTGAGATATTGGGAAAGATGTCAGAGAGAGCGCCTGCTTCTGGACTTATTTCTGGACTTAGTTAAATGCTCAAAGCTGGGAGAAGAATCTAATTTAGCAAACTTAGAGACGGAAGATCTGGTGAATTCCCAGATGAGAAACTTATCTACATGAGAGTCTAAATTTCACAGACCTCGATGAGTTTAGTATATGATGTGAATGGGAACTATTTCCATCTTCCCATACATTCTGCTGTTAATACAGATTTAATAGTTTAACTTCAGAAGAGACCACTGGATCAGTGGTTTCAATTGCTTCTATGTTACACTTCATGATGGATTGTTCCGGTTCTCTATAATAACCCTCAAATTTCACTTCTATAAAGTTGTTAAGTTTTCCAACACTGAAAATGTATATGACTATTGCTGCAAGAGAACAGAAGATCAGAGCCCCAGTTGCCTCTGCTGGCAGGAAATGGATTGGGTCAGCTGTTCCCAGGATTTCCACGATGTTGAGTTGTACAAGTTTACCCCACACCGGAGAGAGGAAGGTGGAAAAAGCTCAATGGTGTGAAAAATTTTCTTACATTAGTCAAGACAGTCTTGAACAAAACATACTATAGATGCCATTTCAGGGGACCAGCCAACCCTGCTCAGTTAGTCATTGCTGACCTTGCCCAATCTCTGTAACTTCAGACAAGGGCATTGTTACACTGGAAGCCAAACTGTGCACTGGGATAACTTAACATTCCTGGTGCTTCCAGATGATTGGCTACAGATGATCTCCCTGAGACAGGGAGATTTAGTTGCACATCTTGCCTGACAGGAGAACTAATGGGCAGAAGCTGAAAGGTTCTTGACTCAAACGGGGAAAGCTATGGAGAACTGTAGGAAGTGATTAGCGGAATTAACTAGACAAATGAGGTCACAGTCCCATGTACAGAAGGCCAAGGATTTTTCAAGTCACAAGTCATCAACCTATGCATCTTCTCTGTGTTGGGTCTTGATATAAGTCATGCATCCTTTGTTGATCTGCATATTTTCAGCTCCATCTTTAACTGATCTGCCTCAGCTACAGTAGCACAACAGCATATGTAACTTATCTCCAGTTCTGGACCACATGTATGACTTGCTCCTTGATATGTTATTTCAAAACAAGATCATAACTGAGAAAATTAAGCTTCCTCTTTCCAAGCCTGCATGGTTGTCCTTTTTGCCACTGCTCTTTATAGTACTCGAGTAGTCCTTGGATTTTGCCTGCCTGCCTGCCTGAAAGGGAAGACAGGATTGCTGTTAAGAAGAATATCTCATTTAGGTTATTGGAGGAATAGTCCACAAAGACGGAAAGGAGTTGTTTAAAAGTCAATAGTGGCATAGAATCATAGAATGGTTAGAGTTGGAAGGGACCTTCAAAGGTCATCTAGTCCAACTCCCCCTGCAAGAAGCAGGGAAACAAAGGTATAAAGTGGCCTGGTGCTAAATGCAGAGTAAACATTAGGTTTCTTGAAAGTTTTCGTGTAGGCATGATCAGAAGAAGCTTTTCAGTGAAAGTGGTAGAACAAAACCCAAACTTGTTTACAGCTAGAGCTCAGTAAGTTTTTTGAAGGGATTGCATTACTTGGGTCTTGTGACATCGGCGTCCTGGATATGGTAATCATGAGACCTTCTCCAGTTCTGCACTCTTGTCTTAGAGATCACACAAACCCTATCTATAGGTCTATACCTGTGAGGAGACCAGCTTTCCTGGAGTTACAGCTTTTGAGTTTCTGTTTCCTGCTCAGTGTTTCCTGTATTAATTTTCCTTCATAATCTCTTTTAATAACCAAGAGTAACAAGCTTCAGTTTTCCACTACTGAGTTCCTACTCAGAGACTCCAATTGCTTAGGCCTATAAACAAACAAAAAAAAAAGGTCTGTTTTAATAAAAAAGTTTTGCCCTTGGTGTCTGGCCTGACACTTGTTCAAATCTGGGGTTTTCCCAGGAGAATAAGAACATGTGCACTGCTTTGATATATATTGAAACCTTACTTGTCACGAGAAACAGCTCTCATCTTGCAGTGTCATGAAGTAAATGGTCTAGTAACGGGGCCTGCTGCTGGTTTAGAAATGAGAAGCCCCACAGCAGGAATAAGGAACAAGGTAAACCACTCAGTCCTGCAAGGTGACTGCCGTGAGCTGTGAGCTAGTCATTCCCACATGTACGTAGATGCTCAGGCTTGCTCCGCACCAACCCTTCACTTCACAGCTGTCTGAGAGCAGGAGCACTCATATGGAGGACAGGTATGAGGTACCGCTCTGCCCGCTGCTCCAACTCTGCAGGCACTGGCCAGCTACTCTGTGTGTCCCGCCATTTGCAGGCACAGCGTGGCACGGCTGTTTGCAGAATTGGGTTTGTGCCACGAAGACACGGTCTGTGAAGAGCGGCTACACACAGCACAGCGTGGGGCCCAAAAGTGACACAACCTCGTTTAAAACCCTCTTTGTGACTATGAATATCTCTCAAAGTTTTTTAAATTGCTAATTGAATCAAAAAACCCACAGTGAGCTAAGAGAAACAAAACTGGAATGAGTTAGGGAATCTGGCTTGTATTTTCAGCCTAATTCTTCAAATTTTTCCACTTTGGTAGACTTAAGTTGAACATTTCTTTTTATTAGTGTTTTAAGAGTGTCTTTTAAAAATCCACTTTTGTCCATGGAAAGAGAGGTTCCTGCTCTGGCTTTTGGAAGGTTGCGACAACAAGATAAGGCTGTGCTTGTTTTTCTCGAAAAAAGTGGGAACTGGAGATCTCAGTGCTGCAAGTTGCTTTGTATAAGCAAGCATGATATATTTTACAGAAGCCCACTGTAGACTGTACTGCAGCAAATACACTTGAATGTAGGGGCCTGCTTTAGCTGTCTGCCCAAACAGCAGGCCCTACACCCCAGCACCACAGTACCACATTTATTTGAACTTCTAACTTTGGGAAACAGTTGCTGCTAAAAGCAGAAGCAAAATAGCTGACTGTTCCTGAAAAAGTAGGAGTAACGGCACCGAAAATTCAAACGGCTGCTCTCTGAGGGAACAAGGCGGCCTGTTTTGGCCTCGTTTTCTATCCTGGGTATGAGTTCACATACAAAGGCTCAAGACAGGGACTACTTTTTGGCACTGAATTTTGCTATTTGTCATCTGATCTATCTCACAAGAACCATAGAATTTTCTGAGAAAGGGATTTAGTTAGCTGACTTCATGGTTTTGTAAGTTACTGAAGCACCAACACAGCATCTTGTATCCGAGAACTGCCAAGTATTTTCCAAGTGTGTGTAAACACTATCATACTTATTTTACTGATGGAGAAGGCAAGTCTACTAAAGCAGACTGAAGGACATCAAAGAAATAAGAGCCACATCTTTTGAGGTTTCACTACTATCTCCAGATAACTAGTTTTACTATCCTTGCAGGGCAAACCAAATGTCAGTGAGCTGCAAGAGCAGGGCTGTCCCATGAGGGGCTATGAACCAGGAGCGGAGGGCAACCTCAACCTTCCCAAGCAGGACACAGCCCCACGGTGCCTAAGCAGGCAGCCCCTCTCCAGCCAAGGTGACGAGTCAGGTCCAGGACCCATCCAGGGAAACCCCGTAGGCGCAGCCAGTCAGGCCTGAGACAGCACAATCTACAGCACGGGCCCATGGCTCAGCCAGGAAAAGCAGTAAGTCAGGATGGCAGGGCACAAGGCTGGACACAGACCTACCCTGCCCATGGGCACAGGGTACGATGGGGGGATTAGCTGATGAGGCTGGCCAGGGCAGCTAAAGCCTACTGTTGCACGTAGCGCCCTGGCAATGAGGAACCTGTTGCCTTCTGTAAAACATCGCATGTTCTTTACTACTGGTTTTAATAGCAATCATCTTTGTACAAGAGCAGGAATCCTTTTCTTAGAGCAGCCACTTCTGCAGTATCTAAGCTCCTTCTGCTTTAACTGTCTTATTTAACTACAGCCCTGCGTGCTGCTATTTTTAAATATTAAAGGGGGATTTTTTTTTGCAACAGGGAAGCATAGATGCATAGAACTATTATAGCTATGCTCAAATATAACTATCTGTTAACAAAAATTAAAAGTTAATTAACTTCCAGTTGCTCCTCATTGCACAGCAACAGGATTTTTTCCTTAGGAAAGCAGGAACAGTCTGAGCTCTGAGTAAAAATTTGGAAAACTGAGCAGAAATACATCCCTCTTGATCCCTGCAGGGGGGGGATCACCACGCACTCAAATGGACTTTTCTCCCTGAAAACATGAAAGTAATCAACAAATAAAAGCTGTCCCAGCTTCTCCATAGTTAATTTCTGCTGAGCCAGCCATAATGCTGCTAATAGATCTTCTCTCAAGTTAGGTGGATTGGTTACATGCTTTAGTGACCTATTATTTTTCAAAGCAAACTTGGTTAAATGCCATCTCAGGGCAGCTTCCGAAAACTACAGAGTGTGACTTTGCAACTTTAGTACTTCTCCCAAGGCAGCAGACCAGAAGATCAGTAGGGCTGATAACAGAACAGGAAGTGGTAGCAACCTTCCTTGCACCAGTTCTGCCCTTACTGAACAACCATGCTCAGGTAAGGCCTTTTAACTTAAGAGAGCATTATACAAGGTATCACATTATGGAGCCAAGCGATTTTCAGTTGAATAAAACATCAGCTCAAGCACTACAGAAAGACCTAATAGCAAACAGAGAAATGGAAAATTATCAACAAGATCCCATAATAAGATCTCATCATTTACAGAAAAAAAAATACAGCAAAATTCAAGACCAAAGCAAGTACTATTAAAAGAAAGACAATGATAGACTGTAACTGTGATACCTTAACCCTCGCAGAACAGGGAATAGGCTGCTAAAAATCTGGAGCATGTTTTACTAAGCAGCCCTGAGCATGTGAAAATAGTTTCGTAGCTACACAAATTCTGTTGCTATTCAGTTATTTAACCGCTGCTTCGGCTGTTGGGCACATAACCTTGGCATATTGTGTGTCTCAAACAGCAACAGGATTTCGATGGGGTCTCTACTCAGGAATTTGTTAGTAAATTAGTACAGGTTTCTTTGTGCGCTAGACTAATAATTTTCTATCCTATTTCCTGTCTGGTTCCTGTCCTCTCCCCCTGACCACTCTGCATATTTCATATTTAAAATTTCTCTCGAGCATTACCTACCAACAGCAACAGAAAAAGCAGAAATAAAATGACAACACATTTGTTAACATTTTAACCTACATAATTAACATAAATTGAGTCAGAGTACCATTGTCTGGCTGATGTCTCCCATAATACCTTTTTGCTGGTAAGTCTCTAATGGCTTTATTTTATGATATTTGACTAAGATGCCATTTCAAGTTAGACTCTATAATCAGACAAGCTGTCTGATGCCTAAACACTGTGCTCTGTTCAGGGATGATGGGTGTGTACGAGGGCTGTTGCTGAATGACTTGAGAACAACAGCAGAAGTTGCTTCTCATAGGAAACATTGAGGGAAAACAACATCACTGCTGTGAGATGTTTTTTCTTTCTTCATCTTTAAAAAAAAAATATTTGCTGTGCACTACCAGCATCTATGCATTCTGTATCAGAAAGACTCAGAATCCGCCTCTGGTGTTCCTAGTTTTAATGACATCTAGCCCTTGTCAAATAAGCAAAACAGTGGTACCTTCCATTGTTATTGACATGAGGGAGGTTTGTATTTTACCTGATGAAACACCAGATTGCTAAGTGTTTCCACCTGTTTAATCAATAATGAAATTGCAATGTCCTGTTCTTGGTGCAAAATACGGTATTTCTGCACCTCTTGTATTCTTCTACTGGTAGTTGTCCAGTTTTCAGATCCTTAATTCAGATTTTTTCATGACATTTGGAAGCTTCTCCTTAGACCTTTACAGCCACATTTGCAACATAGCACAGGACTCTGCCTGTAACACAGGCATTTTATTTTGCTGTCTCAGCAAGAGGTATATTATCTTGAAATCCA
This sequence comes from Tetrax tetrax, assembly GCA_009806455.1. Classification (NCBI taxonomy): domain Eukaryota; kingdom Metazoa; phylum Chordata; class Aves; order Otidiformes; family Otididae; genus Tetrax; species Tetrax tetrax. Next base: position 48,532 of record WHYT01000263.1, read on the forward strand.
GTTCTCAGTGGGACTATGAAGGAAGGAGTGATGAAATGTCAGTATTTCAAGGACTGCTAGAAAACTTAGGAAATAGGATCATAAGACAGAAGTCTCACAAGGCCAAAAATGTCACAAAACTCAAGACAGCATGTGCACATGAATAAGCACTTCTTTGAATCTAGGTTTTCTCCAGATTTTGGTGAGCAATGGCATATCTGATTTTTCCATACACATAGAGCTGAATCGTGAGAGTCACCAAACTCTTGCAAGCCCCTTATGTTCAACAGAAGCTGCAAAAACTGAACAGTTTCAAGGACTAGATCTATACACTTAACTTTTCTACTGACTTCAGTTATGCCTGAAGTTATGTCCTGAAGTTATGTCCTGTGCTTGCTTACAAGCCTTGCAAACTTGTAATTTTTGCCATCTGAAAAAGAAAAGGTTGCAAGAGCAGTTTTGACTGTGTGCCTTCCCATAAGCCCTTAGATGTCTATCAGAGGAATTAAACAGAAAATAAAATTTTTATAATCCATTTATTTAAAATTAATTTGTAATTGGCAAGTCACTAAGGCTCCTTCTTTTTTTTTTTTTTCTGTTAACAGAGGTTAATTAAAATTCTATCTATTTGTACATGGTTTCTGGATAACACGGATACTCTGTCAAAGAACACAAACATGACATTTTTAAATGTGTTGCCTGAGTAAAAGCTGAAGGAGGATCACTGAATACTGTGGATGAAGCATTAGAGTTTTGTCTCATTTAATGCTGGGGACTGCTCATGGACTATGTAATACACATCCCAAATGGAGATGACACAGAACTTACAGTGATTTTTATTCTAGGCATTATGATTTGTATCCTTTATGCAATCTTCATGCTCTTGAACGAAGAACAGATATTGGCTGACACACCATTTTTGTAAATAAATCATAAAATGGTGAGAAAACCATTTCTGCAACTTAACAGCCTACTCAAGAAATGCACCCACTGACTTCCTCCTTCTATTTATCCAAAGGTAAGCTCGATTGGATACTCCCTAGGTCTTATATGGGAAAGGACAGTGGACACCAGGTCCTTGTTCATACCACTGAGTTTGACAGATTCTGCAATGCTTCCCCATCATCTCTTCTTTCCCTGATTCCCATGTAAACACAAAACACATTCACATAAGCATGGACACAAGTGGCTTTATCAGTCTTGAAGGTCAATAGTGAAACATACGCATGCCCTCACTCACATGTCTTATATTTACATTCCCATTTGCAGTCCTTTCCAGGTCACATACAATAATTGTCCACCTCCTGTTCACTGAGCTTAACCCTGGGTCAGATCCTAGTCAGCAGCCTGCAGTCCTGAGGCCTTTGATCATTCTTGTTGCCCTTGTTACCCTTTTTGACATGAAAGGGTGAGAATAGCCAAAAGCATACAAGTGACAAGACCACCTTGAACTTATACGCTGACAAAATAATGTTTTCATTACTGTCAGTAAAGTAATATTGAGCTGGCATTTGTCAGAGCAAAACATCAACTACTTTAAAAGTGTTTAAGAGTCATATTGTAGCTCTGGTTTAGGAGTGCATTAAAAACATGCTTCACTAATTTTCAACGTGTGAATAAAAAAAAAATCTCATCTTTACAGGACAGCACATGTATTTAAATACCACTGAAGCCAATGTGAGTCACAAGGCACTTAAGGCACATGTTTGCTGAACTGGAGTCTTCTGACTAAACATCTTGCTGCATCTGTCCTCTACCAGGCATGCACGTTTTCAGTCATAGAGATTATTTAAATATATCTGGGGTTGGCCAGCAATTTTCATGGACCTACTTAAGTAAAATAGAAAAATAACTTGCAATATGGAAGTACAGTACTCTTAATAAACTCTAGTAATTATTTTTACTAAGACTGTAAATAAGCTAGTCACTCTGAGACCTGTGTTTCCCAGGATTGTTTAAGAGCAATTGGTGCTATGTTTCATCATATGATTCCAAAAAGATGAGTAATGGAAACATTTCTGCCTGAGCATGTCCTTATTTTCCATTAATTATCCTTTATTTACTACAAGTATTACACCAAGTCATAAAGCAGTATCCAAGCTGGAAAACTGACATCCAATGATACATGCTTACTAAAACAAGCAAGTGTCAATGTACAGAGTTGTATTTTGTTCTGCCAGCATTCCAACCAGTTTGCTTCCCACTCAATAGTTTCCTGGGTATGGTCTACAAAAGGTGAAATGCTTCTCTTTTTTTTTTTTTATTAAGATCTTATCTTTGAAAACAAGCGCTTTGATTACATTTAGGAAAATGTCTATTTAACTCTGTCAAGGAACTGCTAGAAAGTTGGCATGGTTCAGTGACTGAAAAAATGTGACTACTGGAGTATAGCCTAAAAGCAGAAGTTCATACAGCACTTCCCCTTCTATTTTGCTGTTAGATGCTATCTAACTTGCACCTCCAGAAGGACAAGCTCTGCAGCTCCACATAGTGTTTATTTACAAACATCAAACCTCTAAACAGGCCACAGGATAGTTATTTAGAGATTTTTCTAAATGTGGATAAAGTCAACCAACTCTCTACATTTTTTCTAATGTATTCTTTTTTAACAGGTTTATTTTTCTGATAGGTTATTTAATATCTGTGAAGTGCACCTAAGAGTATAACTGACAGTATTCACACTTTACATGTGTGTGTATATTATCAGCTAGTCTTGATGTTGTACCTTTTGCCTCTTCAGTTCACTAGCTGAAGTGAGTACAAGCTTCTGCTTGACAAACAACTTGGAATCTATCTCCTTAACTAATTTACACACATAACAGCTTGGTAAGGCACATATTATTAGCTAGATTTTAACAACAAAGACTTAGGTGACTTCCTAGAGACCACATAGATGTCCCTGCACGGTCTCAGACCAGAAGTCAGAAATCTTGGCAAATAATTGTCTTCACTGCTCTGAGCCTCCTGACTGGAAAACATATTTTGTTTGATGTGCAGGGGACAGGCATGAAGACGATGAATTTACTGATAAATACAGTAATGAAAAGGCTCTACTTTATGCTGATTATATTCTTGCATTGAATGGGTTAGCATTTAATCAATTATTATTTGGGATGAACAATCTGTTTTCATGCAATTTACCAAGAGATAAATGATTTCCAAATTTTGTCCTGCAACTAGAAGATATTTTAATTGCAATAGATAGATCACTAACAAATAGGAGAAAAAGCCACTTTCAGAAATAATTTATTTTACATTGGACTTGAACAGGAAACAGCACAAAATGTGACGCCTTCTCTGACAGTGTCAATTTCAGTTGTACTGGCATCTGTATTTTAGGGATGTTGGGACAGCTCTACCTCAGTATCAACTTGTCTGATTCTGACACAGGCCCTTATAAAAAAGCTGATTTTTTTTTCAGTGTAGTCACTGATCACAAAGAACTAAAAACTGAGTCGACCACACGTTTCTTTCAGACACAGTGTTGTGGTTTTGTTTAGTGAGGGGGGGCCTAAGGTGGCAGCTTCTGTAGGAAACTGCTAGAAGTTGCTCCCCTTTGTTCAGTGGACTCGGCCGGGCCTAGGGCAGACCCACGGCTGGCCAAGGCCGAGCCAATTGGGAGTAGAATGTCCTGTGATAGCGCCTCTGCGATAGCGTATTTAAGAAGGGGAAAACAGAAAAAAAAAGAGAGAAAAGAAGATGTGAAGAAGCTGAGCGAGGGCAGAGGCACAGAGGGGGAGGCGCAGGCCTCCGGGGCCTTGCAGGCTTCACCCTCTGGCTTCTCGCCAGGCGGCCGACTGGGCCCAACTCAGCCCAGTCCAGCTGCAAGAAGTGGAGAGGAGATGAGATGGGATGAATAACGTGAAGAGATTCTGAGAGGCTTGTGCCAGCCCGTTGTGAAGAACGAACTTTTCTTGTGAGAGAAACAGCTGCAGATGCCAAGGTCAGTGAAGAAGGAGGGGGAGGAGTAATGCAGCTCCTGGCCAAGATTCCCCTGCAGCCTGTGGTGATGACCGTGGGGGAGCAGGTTGTCCCCCTGCAGCCCATGGAGGCCCACGGAGGGGCAGAGATTCACTTGGAGCCCGTGAAGGACCCCGCACCGGGGGAGGTGGATGCCTGAATGTGGCTGTGGCCCGTGGAGGGCCCACTGGGGCAGCTGTTCTGGAGGGACTGCACCCCATGGAAGAGATGACCCACGCCGGAGCAGTTTAATGAAGGACTGTGGCCTGTGGGAGGGACCCCAAGATGGAGCAGGGGAGGAATGTGAGGAGTTCTTCCCCCAACTGTGAAGCAGCGGCGTAAAACAACGCATGATGGACTGACTGCGATCCCCATTCTCTCTTCCCCCCTGTGCTGCTCGGGGGGAAGGTAGATAATGTTAAGCTTGGGAAGTGGGAGGGGTGGAGGAGGTTATCTTGTTTCTCTGTCTCATTATCCTGCTAGTTGTAGTAATAAATGAATAGTTTTCCCCAAGTTGAGTCTGTTTTTGCCCGTGACGGTAACTGTAAGGATTTCTCCCTGTCCTTATCTCAAACCTCGAGTCGTTTTTCTTATATTATCTCTCCCTATTCTCTCGGAGGGTGGGGGGAGTGAGAGAGAGACTGCGTAGTCTGGTCCGGATCGGGGCTGAACTATGACACACAGCCAGGTCAGTACAGGCAGAGGTGAGCTCCTAAGGGGAAGAGAGATGTAAATTGGAATTCCTGTTGCCCAAGATGCTGTATGGTTGTAACACACAAACTGATAGGAAGCCAAGCTCTTGAAACAAGCACGTAATTTGTTTGTGTTGCACTTTGTGCATGTTCACTTACAGCACTCTGTGTTTGTTTCCAAGCAGCTTAGAGATAAAATTCCAAAGTTCAGATGATGCTCTGCTAGTAAAACGTTTAAAAAGAACTAGCTCAACCAGTATAAATACATAATCAAAATGGAGTGGAGTTGCTACAGCTCTCTTTGCTTATCAAATAAAAGCCTGCAGAGGGCACTGCTAATGCTCTATACATCTTAATACACTGTCAGAGTTTATTTAATATGCATCTCAATCTAGACAAGTGCCTACAATGAAGAGATACGGAAGATGAAAATAAGGTTAATATCCACTAATCATATACAAGAAAATCCCTCTGTTTTCTTCTTTACTTTTACTTTGCCCTTTGTATCTACTCAAGAAGATACTTGCAAATGTGTTCTGCATTTCGACACCGGTAAGCCAGGATCCTGCTTCTTGGACAGAGATTGTGTCCCACGCTGCAGATGATGTCCAACAACCTTATCAGATCCTGCCTGCAACATGTATGTTCTCATCTACAGACTGCAAACCTTCTTCCAATTCAACCACAGAGTCAGGGCATGATCTATTACAGATAACACTGTATCCACAACACAAGTGTTACAGATAACATGTATTGATATGTGTAGCAATATAATTCAATTTACTTTTGTAAGTTTCACATGATACAACACAGCAAATTGTTGCAAAATTCTGGACATACCTAGTAAAACCAATAACTGTATAACATACTACACGTCTGGGTCATCCTACCTACCAATGCTTCCATACACAAGAGCACTTATCTCTCCAACTGTCTTGTCTGCAATTCCATATCCATGTAACGTACTATAACCATACTGTGCACTCCATACTCCAGGTAGGGGGTGTTACCTGGTAAAAACACGCAGCCATCACCCTAAAAAAGCTTAATTAATTTCTTTCCAGAGATGGCAGCTTGCATGGTTCTTTGGTCAGTTTGTTTACAGTGAATAGATGTTTTTCCAGCACTGGTATATACTGAAAATGATGTTAGGAAATGCATACCAGACTCATTTAGCTCCTTCTACAATACCTTTTTTCCTCTTGAAAAGCCATATATAGTTTGTATATAGCCTTTTTATTGATTAGAAGGGATCCAATCCAATTAAATGATCTGCAGTTCATAATGTCGGTGCTTTCCTTAAGAGGCTGCATTCTGTGTTCCAGAATCTAAAAGAATAAACTTATTTCCTAAAGCCAAGACTTTAAAAACGATCTGTGATTCTGGACGTTTCAGCTTCCTAGTGTCAAATATCAAACACTTTCAAGGAATGCAATTCTCTAGACATATTCAGCAACCACAATGGCTTTTGGCAAGTAATTGCGTGCACAAAGCAAATACTTCAACATTAGGCTACTCACGAAACTAAGAGCATATTTGTCAGTCACTGAAATCCAGATAATAAAGTCTGAAAGAAGATAATGTATTTCAAAGGATATTTTCACTGGCATAGAAGAATTGTTTAAAAAATAACCTCCTACTGAATTTATAGCACTTCTGAAAACCAAACTGAAGTCCTCAGGGTTATTTCTATAGGGATTTTATTCCAAAGAACCCAAATCTTCTGCACATGTTGTGGTAGCTATGTTAAATCTGATAGCCTATGTCTCGGCACATATATTTCTTGATGCTGACAGTGACTAATCCATTCACTTATATATGTTGCTTTCAGAATTTTCAGATCTTTTTCTCCCTTCCTAAGATGTCAGGAGTTTTAACAGTGAACTGTGCAGAATACCTGCCCTCCTGCAACATTTTCATCCTGGATCTACTTTTTCCACCAGCAGTGTCCCCTCTTTCCTTTCCCTAGTCTGATTAATATGAAGACTTAAGCATCTAGGCTTATGATATGTCAGTGTCCCTGGATGTTCCCGCAGCTCAGCACAAGCTCTTCTTTTTGAGGACACAGCTATCTCAAGAGTGCCGTTTCCAAAACAACATGACGATCACCAAGCAGGCAGCTGCTAGTAAGTCTTATCTTCAGCTAGGTGAACTTGATGACAACTGACAATTGGACCTGTGGAAAAACAGCAAAAAGGGGGGGAATGGAAAAATACTGTTTCCCAAAGTTCAGCTTACAATCTTAACATACACTATAATACTACAAACAGTCTTGAGGTAAGACACAGTTGCTGCTCATGGGAATGGAATGCGATTGCCAAGGACAAGGCCAACTCTGGCCCAATGGAATGTAGAACATCCTTGAAATGGGGAACAGACTGGTGCAGAGGTACCACGACTCATCCCAGCTATCAAGACTGGCAAAGATAACCACAGCTGCTATCAAGGAGAGTGAATCACAACTGCTGTCTCAATGGTGAGATCATGCCCTGTAGCTGAACTTTACTCATTATAATGTCACTATAATACTAAAACACACTCCCATCTCAAAAGCTACCCGCCTCCAAGGTGCAACCACCCCTCACTACACATGCACTCCAAATTTCTTCTAGTCTATACCTTTAAAAGCAAAGAAAAAAAAAAACCTGACATCAATCCTAACAAAGTTAGGTATGACTAAATTCACTCAAGCTTCACCTAAAAGTAAAAAAAAAACCCAACATAAAAATAGCTTAAGAGAAGAGGAATATTGGGGAAGACCTCCATCAGAAGGCCTGGGACCAGTCAATGGGCTGACCCTCTCTTTCCCTGTCCATGGGGGCGCCTGTTGGGTAAGAGCTCTGTGTTATGCGTGTTTAGATACTAACATCTTGCTAGCTATTAAAACTTAGTATTGGTAAATACTAAGTTTTAAACCCATTTCAAACCCATTTTCACAGTCAGTGAAATATCACTGCCTATCTTTGAACCTTTACCCTGTCACAACCATATACAATAACATTTATCGATCTATCTATGAATGTAAGTTTCCAGAAACTTTAACAACTGATACAGAGGATATAAGGGATTTGTCTTACTGTTGCTGCCCGTGAGAGTCCCTGAATAGGTTAGACGATGACCCTCCGACCTTGCGGGCTGCTCAGAGGGATTTATCCCAGTGACGCTGTCAGCATAAGCCTGACAGGCTGGCCAAATTGCAGAGTTTGACGAAACCCCCTTCTCCTTAAATGGAGTGTGGCAGGCTGGTTGCATACAAGGGGTCTCAGCTTTCTTGGGAAACTGGCAGGCTGGTGAAATTGGAAAGGGTTTGAGGTGACACCACCCCCCTGTCATCTATCAATACAATATCGTGTCTTATGATGACATCTGCGACTGAAAGGCTTTCACAATTCTATCAAGCTTTGTTATCACAGTCTTGCTGCTATAACCTTTAAGTGTGCCTTGGCAGCCTGTCGTAGTTCAGCCCCAACTGGGACCAGACTACGCAGTCTCTCTCTCACCCCCCCCACCCCCCACCCTCCAGTGGGATAGAAGGGAGACTTGGTAAAAAAACAAAAAAAAAAAACCAAAAAAAACCCCCAAACAAACAAAAAAACAAACCCAGCAAAAACACGTGCGTTGAGATTGAACAAAAAGTAAATTTAACAGCAATAACAGAAGAAAACAAAACAGTGATGGAATACAAATACAGTACAATGGCTTACAACAAATCTCCACACCTAGTTTCTCCCAAATAGCAGGAAGCTCCCCTCAGTACCCTCCTCACTTATGTACTGAGCAGGATGTCAGATGGGATGGAACAGCCCTTTGGCTAATTTGGGTAAATTAACCCCAGCTGTTAGCTAACTAGTTAACTATCCCAGCTGGGTGCCCCAGCCATAGGGGATACCAGCTCCAGTTCTCCACCCAGCTCAGGTGAATATTAACTCTATCCTAGCCAGAACCAGGACACAGCCACTGCCAGATCTGTTCAAGAAACTCTGTGAGCTTGGTCCCTGCATGCACTGCACTTCTACAAAACTTTTGTGTCCCAGACTATTATGAGTTACATTTCCATACCACAATACTGAGAAATGTGCTTATGTTTTTGTACTCAAGTAAAATAAGCCTATGATTTTAGAAAGTCTATTATTACCAAATTACCATTCTGGGCATCTAACTTTGGTTTTGATTCAGTCCATAAAAATTTACCCAAAATGACACAGATCACATTTATATCACTGGTGTGAGGATTTTGACAATCACATTTTCAACGAAACACTGCACCGTTGTTATTTCTATCTTTTAATTTGTCCCTGCTCATTGCAGGGGGGTGGTTGAGGTAGATGACCTTTAAAGGTCACCTCCAACCCAAACCATTGTATGATTCTATTCTATTCTAATTTCAATTATGTGCCTCGTGCCTCTCCACGCGGAAAGCAACAATAGCAGCAATGCAAACATTTCAAGGCTTCAGTCGCCTTACTTTTTGCACAATGTACAGTTACAACAAGACCCTACAACGCAGCTGCTATTGACAGCAGTAGCTGTTCCCTTCGTCGATGCTGTTCTCGGCATACAACCCGGCACGGTTCCACAGGAGCAGCGGGAGCTGGAAGCATGCTTGCCTCTTACATGGACACGTGTTAGAATGCTGTCGTGTTTAACTAAGGTAGCCATAAGGAAGTATGAAAGACATGCAGGTCCCTTGTTAATTCTTCATGGATTTTCCTTGAGAAATTTCTTTCATGAAGTAAGATGAACTTGGCAAAATCACAAGCATTTGGGCAATTATGGAAACAAGATTAAGGAACAGGTCTTAGCTGAAGAAAAAAAGCTGTTTGGTCTTTTTTTTTTTTTTTTTTTTCCCGG